>JAOXJP010229036.1:0-11017 GCA_025762735.1 Platanus orientalis | reverse complement strand
AATGCCTCTGTAGTGTATATGGTGAATTATAAACAGACATGTGTTGTTTTTGGGGGTAAAAGGGTTCAAAAAAGTGTTCCATTGACAAAGTAGGTGGTTAATAAAAGACACCAAATTCAAAAACACATCATGTGTGATGCAACATAATAGAGATGATATTAAAGATGATGTAGAATGATGGCCAAAAATATCAATAAAATTCAAAGTGAAGTAGCGGAAACAAGAAAAGATAGACCTGATTTGAAGCTTTTCCAAACCCAAAACAGAGGATCTTGGCATCCACCAAACTCGGATAAACCCAATGAATTCACCTTTAGGGAAAACCACTCATAGTTTTTAGACTTCATGAAAGAAGAACACACTAGCCAAAAACTAGAAAGCAAGAAAATTATTTATTCATCAATTTCTTCATTCATTCACTCATTATAAAATTATGGGGAGGGTTGCCTTTAAATAGGCTTACATGCTTAAAGAATTAAAAACTTGCCAAAATTGAAAACTTCATAAAATCCTTTACTTGCTAGCCAAGTTTTCTAAAATATAAAACTAGAAACTTACTTTCCTAAAATTAAAACAACTAAAACTTAAAACTTTATAAGAAAAAACACTATTCCCGTTTTTATTGATACCCCCTTAGTAATTTGGTCATAACTTTCCCAAATCACATCCGATTTGTGCAATTTTGGTCTTGTTAGAAAGGTAACTAAATAACATATCTAAAAATACCAAAATCAAATCAAAAGAGCAAGTTTTGCTCTTTGAAAAATGGGCTAAATACTAAAAACGAGATTACTCTAAAAATACAACCAAAATCTTGGCACCATTGACCTTATTATATAGACACATAAAATAAATGTTACACCCTATAAGATCCATGCTAAACCACATAACATTGCATCTTCAATAAATCGCTCAATGCGTAGACCCCACCAAGGCTAAGTGTGGGCCCCACCTTGCTCTAATGTCCACATCAATGTGTCAATCAATGGCATGCCTTTAGAGGTCTGTCTCAAAACAATCATTCTCCTTCTGAAATCCTAAATAACCCTAGTCCCACCTTTAAAAAAAAAACCTACTATTGGATTTCTGGGTGTTCCCAACCTTACAGCAGTGATACTTTGATCATTGCCCAGATTTTCCTAAAAATCAACACCAAATTGACTGTCTTCCCTTTCAAACACTAGGACCCCTACCTTAAGATCTTTGGATGATTCATTACAGATTGGTATTTTGTTAGCTTATCCAAAATATGCTATCATCACTTAGCCTTGATCGTTGTTCCCATTTACCAGAGCAGTCTACATACCAGCTGTTCATATAAAGTCCCAGGTGAATCTGACCTCTATAACATTCATACCAGTACCATTTGAACCTTTTGTACTTATTGTTTAACCTTTTATTTGCTGTGGAATGCGGATATCTTCTTAGTATAACCTTCAATTACTTTTGCATCACTTTACCTATCCTGAATTTACTTCAAACCTGAGTATTGTATGCTGATTTGGATACCAAACCCTTTCTTTATTCATCTGCTACTCCCCCTTTTATCAGTAGACATACTTGCTACCTCAGGTAATTTACCCTGATAGGTTTTTATATGAATGTATGCATTTCTGATTGAGATTCTAAGTGGACATGGCCTATGAATAGGAATCTGGTTTATACTCATTCATTTTTTTTAATAGGTAAACGTTCGTGATTAATTATTAGTAGGTGAAGACAGGTTTTGAACCCAGGTTTGTGGTATGACACTCACAAACTGTACCAACTTAGCAAGTTGGCATCTTCGTTTATACTCATTCATTGTTTGATTAATCTTCCTTTGGTCTCCTAAGTGTAATATGACTCATGCATCCTACATCAATGAGCCATGGGCAAAGATGAGCTTGCTAAGGGACCATAGAAAAGAAAAACAAAAGGCCATTGTTGGTGACCATGCTTTGTCGCTGCTGCCTTGCTTGCTGATAACCATCTTATTTAGCTCTCTTGCTATTGTTTACAAAATTAGGGTTCATGCCAAGGTGAACTGCTGCCCAAGCATTCAGCTGAGTTTCCCTAATTACTCTTCTAGGGTTCATTTCCCTAATTCCTTCCATAGGGATATTACATATGTTAAAACAGTTGGTGATCAGTCAATGAAACATCTAATCAGTTATCTCTTGTGTGTTAGCATGTGTATTCTTGATAGCTACTTCCAAAGGCAGGTCAAGGAGATTCTCCCTTATCCCTCCGAAGAGCTAAACACCCAAGGGCTAGTGGAATAAATTGCTAGAGGGCACAACTTGCTGAGTCTATGTCCAGTGTTTAGTGATGATAACCTTCCATTGCAACTAGTCCTAACTCTTTCCATGGTTTAAAGTATCGTGCGATACTAGGCATATCATGCGATACATGTATTACAACAAGAGGGTACGAAATACCCACTCAATTTTAAAAGTTAGGGGTATCACGGCACATACGTGCTACATAATACCCTTGAAATTTTGTTAAGAAAACCCTTAATAGAGGGCTTGATATGCAGTACTATTAAAATACTGTGTATCAAGCCTCTCCCTATAATATCGCCGATTGCAAAAATACCACCAAATCCCATCTGTTTTTGCAAAAAAACTTGTAGATATAGCTTCCTTTAGCTAAATCTAAGACTCCACTTGAGTCCATTTGAATCTAAAACTTGTATTTGGGCGGATCAAAGGATCAAAATCAAAACCCCAAATTTCGTCAACAACTTCGGTAAGTACCCTATTTTTGTTCAAATTCTACTAGATTATATATATATATGTCATGTGATAGATCTACACATTCGTAAAGTTAAATTTTTTTTTCAAAAAATAAAAATATTAATTATTTTATTTAAAAAAAATTAAAAACACACGCGCCGAATGGGCATTGTTTGGTACATTTTTCTTATATGTGATACTACAGCCCAATATCTACATAATATGTTAATTCGGTATATTTGTGAAATAAAATTATTTTTGCATTTTTATCTTTAGTAAGTAAATAATAAAAAATGCCAGATTTTTTGAAAAAATATAGGAAGCATATTAGAATACATTGAAACATATTGTGTATGCTTCTTTTAATTCTATTATGTTTTTCTGTATTTGTTTATATTTTTAATAAAAAATTAATTAAAATTACAAAAAACTAAGAAAAGTTAGAAAATTACAATAAATATGGCAAAACATTTTGAAACATACTATGTCTGTTTCTCTATGTTCTAGTGTGATCTACTATTTTTTTTTTTTAAATTATTTAGCACATTTTTACTTGTGTTCTATACTTCTATTTTATTTGTATTTATAGAATTTTTTTTTTTTTATTCGTAGGATTCAAATATACCTCGCCATTTGCACCATGAGGTGGAGGAGGATATTTGGTGACAGCATGGGACTAGAATTGCTAAGGATCAACATAAAACAAAATGCAAATATTGTGGTAAATGGATGAAAGGTGGTGGGATAACCCGGTTGAAACAACATCTAGCAAGTGGGAAATATAGAGGGGTATTGTGCTGTGGTATTGATGAAGATTAAGTAGTTGTTGATTGGGGCTTGGGGCTTAGGACTTATAATTTACTACTTAGAAATTAGGAGTGGATTGGGTGATGTAGGATATAACCAAGAATCTCAATGAAGCCCCCAATTGATGTAGTGAAAGCTAGAATAAAATTTAACTTCCAAAACTTGGAGTTATTCACCCCAAATATGATCAACTTTTTAAAAAATTAAGAAGAAAAATAGGGAATCAAATTAGAGGGAAGAATGAGGAATCAAAAGAAAGTTAGAAAGAATTAGAAATGAAAAGAATAAGAAAAGGCTATAAGGGTAATTCTAGAATTTTTTAGCAAGACCATGGAATTACCAAAATACCCCTAGTCATGCATAAAAAAATCTGAAAATTTGAACGATGTTAGGTGAGTCTAAAATATATTCCCATACAAAATTTTATGGTGTTTAGATATATGTAATTATTTAAAATTAGGTTAGAAGTGTTTTTTGTTTTAATGGAAGAACCTTAAAACCAATGGGGTTTCTAAGTCCAAGAACTTTATCAATACATATGAGATTAGAAAAGGAGTTTTGAGGGACTGATAAGGGACTTATAGAGGGATAATGATGGGGACATTATGCCACGTGGTAATCCCAAGGTTTACTATCGTCGGAGGAGGAGGGGTCCCATGACCCTTTGGTTCGAGTAGCATAGTTGTGTAGGGTCCACTTACATCAGCCATGTGGAGCCCACTTGGATTTTTTTATTGAGGTCATGTCATGTTGGTGGGAGATTTATTAGTACACTTTATTTTTATTTTTGTAATTTTAGACCCTCTACTTTATGTTTTAAAATTTAAGGACATGATGGGGATTTTTATTATTGTTCTAGGTGTTTTTGGCGGCACATGTTTTTATTTACTTAAGTGGTCATTTAAAAGGTAGATAAGGCCACGAATTAGGTGATTTTTGCTTAGGAAAGTTGCTTTATTTTTTATTTTTTAAGTTTTGGTCTTTAAAAGGGGTATTACCCGGTTGTAATAAATAGTTTTTGAGATTGAATAAACTTTTGCTGCATTACTTCACTCGACTGTGAGTTCCTCTTTCAAGCTCGTGTGCTAAGGGTTTGTTTGGAGTAGGGATTTCTCCAAGGGAGTAGGGCTTTCTCCCAGGTACAATCATCTTCTTTCATTTCTTAATTTTCTTCTACTTTACTTAACCTCCCTGTTGTGTTTACTGAAAACCAGAGCACCCTAACCTTGTTTTATATCCTTCAATTCCCTTACCCAAATCCATTACAGTGAAACCCATATCCTGCAACCATCCCCTACCTCTTCCTAGTTAGGGTGTCTTCATTAG
Organism: Platanus orientalis; assembly: GCA_025762735.1. NCBI lineage: Eukaryota > Viridiplantae > Streptophyta > Magnoliopsida > Proteales > Platanaceae > Platanus > Platanus orientalis. Next base: position 6,164 of record JAOXJP010229036.1, on the reverse strand, counting down.
AAAACCCTAGACTATGCTGGCTTGTGCCTTTGTTGTATTTCAATAAGTCGTACATCTGCTCCCTTGGGTATGTTGATCATTGAGGCCAATGTAGCTAAGGCATTGAGAAACTGATTTTTAGACCTTGACACGTAAGTGAAAGTGACTTTAGCAAAGTTTGAGTTAGTTTCTCGATGTAAGCATGGTATTTATGAAACTTCTCTTCTCTAACATGCTAATCACCATTTACTTATTGGAAGATAACAAGAGAAGAATCTCCGAATACATCAATTTCTTCAACACCAATGTCCTTTGCTGCTTGGAGGCCTACGATGCATGCTTTATATTCCATTATATTGTTGGTACCCATGAACAACAACTTGATGGCAATAGGAATGTGCTCTTTTGTTGGTGAGAGCAGAACAACCCCTTCTCCATTTCCTTTCTGGTTTGCAGCCCCATCAAAATACATCTGCCATCGCCTAATCTTACATGGTTCTATGTCCAAATATAATATTTCTTCGTATGGGAACTTATGGATAGCTAGACCAACTTCATCCAACGGGTAATCGGCCAAATAATTAGCTAATGCTTACCCTTTCATCGCGATTTGGGTGACATATGTAATGTCAAATTCTGACAACATCATCAGCCATTGCGCGGTCCTTCCCGTAGTCGCTGGTTTCTCAAATAGATACTTCAGAGGATCCATCCTTGAAATCAGTATAACCTTGTAGGAAAGGAAGTAATGTCGTAATCTTTGTGTGGCCCAGACAAGAGCTATGCAAGTCCTTTCCAATAGTGAATACCGTGTCTCATACTCCAGGAATTTCTTGCTTAGATAGTATATGGCTTATTCCTTTTTACCCGTTTCATCATGTTTCCCTAGGATACAACCCATGGAATCTTCTTGGACAATTAAGTACACGATGAGTGGTCGACCAGGCATTGGAGGGACTAGGACCAAAGGGTTGAGGAGGCAGGTCTTGATTTTCTCAAACACCTCTTGACTCTACTGATTCCATTTCGTGGGTGCTTATTTCCTTAGTAGTTTAACTATGGGCCTACAAATGGGAGTCAAATGTGAGATGAAACAACTAATGTATTGGATTTTTCCCAAGAAACCACAGACTTCCTTTTATATTCTTGGCGATGACATATCGATGATGGCTCTGGCCTTAGCTGGGTCTACCTCGATTCCTCAGGTGCTAATAGTGAAACCTAGAAGCTTCCCACTTGATGCGCTAAATGCACATTTTTGCGGATTTAGGCGTAGTTTATATTTTCATAGTCTATCAAAAAGCTTGCACAAGTCTCACAAGTGATTTTCCTTTTGTTTTGGTTTTACGATCATGTCGTCCACGTAGACCTCCATTTCTTTATGGATCATATCATGAAAGAGAGTAGTCATAGCCCGTTGTTATGTTGCCCCCTGCATTCTTTAGTAAAAAAGGCATGACTTTGTAGCAAAAGGTACCCCAAAGAGTTGTGAACGACGTCTTCTCCATATCTTTAGGTTCCATTTTGATCTGATTGTACCCTGAGAACCCATCCATGAAGGACATCATCTCGTGTCCCGCCGTGTTGTCCACAAGTACATCAATGTGAGGGAGTGGGAAATCATCCTTAGGACTTGCTTTATTCAGGTCTCAAAAGTCAATGCACATCCTGACTTTTCCATCCTTCTTAGGCACTTGCACAATGTTAGCCAACCATTCAGGATACATAGTTAGCGCCAAAGAATCGGCACTAAGCTGTTTTTCAATCTCCTATTTCACCTTTACTGCCCACTCGGGTCGTAGTCTCCTTGGCTTTTGTTTGACAGGTAAAGCCTCTGGATAGGTTGGTAAATGGTGAATTACCAAGTCAATGTCTAGCCCAGGCATGTCTACATATGACCAAGCGAAGACATCAACATCCTCCTTCAAAAGGTGCACAAGGGATTGCCCTAACTTTGACGTGCTTGGGATCCCAATTTTAGTACACTTAGGGTTATCTTCAGTACCAAGGTTTATTTCCTTGATATCATCAGTAGTTGGATGACTGCAATCTTCCTAATGTTGGACTAGGTCAAGAATCTCTACCGGCAGTGGTTCATCCTCATTATTATCAAGATTAAAAAGATTTATTTGACCATCTTTTTTTTTTGAAAAATAAAGAGCGAAAAAATGCAATCAACACAAAATTTGAGACAAAAAGTTGATTTTTATTAATTTGACCAAGCGTGGAGTCACTGTCCAAGCAGCCTACATACCCAATGTTAAACAACAAAAAGATATAAAGATTGGGATTAGGTCGTACGTAGTTCATCTTTACATTAAAGTAAGCAAGAGAGCTACATAGAAGGAAAAACACAACTATTTTTCTTTCCGTGTGTTTCTTTTTCCCAAATATTTTCCTTCTCTTAAAACAACAACAACAACAACAACAAAAAGTGGGTTACACATTCTTCTTTTAGCATAGAAATCAAAACAAAGTCCTTCGCCACTGCTGACTTCAATAGACCTAGTTTGCTGGAGCAAGAATTGAATCCTCCATGGTCAAGTGAGGAGATGAGCTATCGGGGGTACACATGTGATCCTTGACATCGGCAGGTTCATCAACATAGATTATGTTGCTATCTTCCATGTCGTACAATTCTTTAATCGCCATGGTGATGGGATATTCCGCAAGTGGTGGTAAGACACTCTCCTCAACTTTTGTTCTTGTAAGAGTGGGTGACGACACCAAGTCTTGGTTGGGATGGGTTTGGCTATTTGGCTCATTTGGGCAAGGGATGGTGGGGTTGAAGATGGTGGTTGATTTAGATGAGAATGATTGTTTTCCTTTCTTGGTGAATTTCATGGGGGCCTTGAGACTTTCTTCCCCCGTACTTTTGGACATCCCCATAGCCTCCTCAGCTCACAAAATGTACTCGATTCTAAATCTTGGTGTGCACCTAATTCCTTTTACCAGTGTCATTCGCCCTTGCTGTCTCTTGCCTAACCCTTTTCTTGGGTTGAATCCCATGCGGGCCATCATTCTGAATTTAGGTGCAAGCCTCTTTTTTTTCTCTCCGATCCTTTTCACTTTCTCCAAAGTGTATACCTCTTTGAATTGATAAGAGAAGTATCAAGCCTCAGGTTCCACATGTTGCATCTCCAGCATCCGTTGTCCTTCTTGGATGTTGACCTCTTTGCTTCCTGGGATAACAACCAACTAATCATCAACCATGAGCTTGATTTTCTTGTGAAGGGTGGATGGCACAATGTTAACCTCGTGAAGCCACAGGTGCCCCAATAACAAGGTAAAAGACGTCGAGATGTCTAGCACTTGAAATCAAACTGTAAAGATGTGTGATCCGATCAACAAAATCAAAGTCAATATCTCCCAATGTTTGGTTCTAGGTTTGATTGAACCCACTAACAGTCATAGGATTTCGCTGCAAATTTGCTTCAGAATGCCCCAAATTCTGAAGGGTGGTGGCGGTGCAAACATTTAGACCCTAACCATTATCGACGAGGACCTGTGGGATATCAATCTTCCCATAACTCACAACAATAATAAGAGCTTTATTGTGGTTGCTTCCTTCTTATGGGAGTTCATCATCAGGGAATGATATGATTCATTGATTCATCACAAGCCCGACCATTTTAGTTAATTTTGTTGGGGGGAGGTCTACTCTAACATGGGCGTTTGCACAGATGTCCAAAAACTGCTTTTGATGCACCTCCGAGGAGAGCAAGAGCCCCAAAATAGAAATTTGGGTAGGTATCTTACTTAGTTGTTCATTGAGGTTGAACCGTGATCTTCATATCAAACTCTCAAAAGCCTCAATTTCCTTTGCTCTTTCCTTCTCCTATCTAATCTTCTCCTCTTTCTCCTTCCTTTTCTTTTCCCCCGCAACCTCAGCCTCTAATCCTTCAAGTTCTTCCATAACCTGGCTTTCTTCATTGTTTGTTGCTAGGTTATCATTATCTCTTAACTTAGACAGCTTGTAGATGCGGCCAGTCCTTGTGAGATGACGTATTTCAACAGTGTTTGCTTCATAGATCATTGAATCTTCATCATATCGCCAAGGTATGGTCTTCATATCTAAGCAGCTCATTGGTGGGAATGGAATAACAAAGGGGGTGATTGGCTCTGATGGTGGTGCCGGGGATTGAATGATCAAAGGTTGTGTAGGCGGAGGTAGCCATTGGGTAGGAGGAGATGGAAATGTGATGGAGACAACAACAGTGGTGGAAGGTGCCAGTACACAAAGATGAAAGGGGAGGTGGGTGTGGGTAATTGAAGAGTGGTTGCAGAAGGGTCTAGGGTTAGGTGGGCTAATGAAGGGATGACCAAGGGTTGTGTGGGCGGAGTGATGGTGCAAATCTGGGGGGAAGAGATGGATGGTTGATTTAATTGGATCCTTATTGTCTCTCCTTGTTGGGCTATGAGCTGTGCGGGGTCAAAAGGGAGACGATTGAATTCAATCATGTTGATGGATTTGGATCCAGAAGGTGGGTGAGGAGGCAATGGATTTTGCAAAATGTTGTTTTGTGTGGGGCTTGACGGAGTTGGGGTTGGGCTAAAATTTTTTTTTCCTTGATCAATCAAGTTTTGAATGTAGTGCTTCAACTGATAACACCTATCAGTCGTGTGACCTGCTGCTTGATGATAGGCACAATGATCATTTGAGTTATAAAAAGGTGGAAGCGGATTGGGTGGTGGACTCGGGGCAAGTAGGCGAAGATGCCCACTAGCAATTAGGATACTAAGCATGTGAGGGTATGATTATGGCAATAGAGCAAATTCCCTTCTCTTTTTCTTTGGTTGAGGTTGAGCAAAAAAGTTAGGAATAGGGGGCACCTTGGGGGACGACATGAAAGTTTGTAGCCATTGAAATGTTTGTTGTTGTGGTTGTCCTTGCTATTATTGATGTTGTTGAGGTTGATTTATAAAGGTAAATGGTGTTGGAGGAACAGAGATTGACGGGGGAGCCGGGGGAATGATTAATTATACCTCATTAGTCTTTTCTTTGGTAACCGATTTCTTGAAGTGGAGCTTTATGGTACTTGTCATTACCCCATGATTGTCAGCAATGATGCCTTCTTGAATCGTTCTTGTTGGAAATATGTGTCCTGACAAAGCCATTGACATAAAATATAAGCATGATTAATTAATTAATTATTTAATAATAATTATTTATTCTATCATCACATGTATTTGTTTCTTTATATGGGTAATTATTTGATCTCATGAGATGAGATAGGTGGTCCTCAAGTAACATATTAAGATATTGGACATATTGGAATGTATGGAGAGATCTGATAATCTAGTTCTTGTAGACCTGAAAGTTTATAGCTATGGGTGATGCTGTATACATTATTTATAGGATTGTTACATGTAAAGCTGTCATATGATGCAGTGATGTAATCTTAATCATTGGAGTGAGACTCTAAGCTTGCATGTGGGTGTATTATATAATCTATTATGAACACACTTGGTAAAACATCACTGTCAAGATAAGTGTTATTCATATTTATAGACTCGTCCTTAGATCTAAGAGATATGTATTTCTCTAAGTGCTGCCTAATTGAAAGTTATATCATGGGTAATTTGGATAGCCTACATGATACTTGAAAGGATGTAAATGTCTAACAAGGAAACCCACTGCCCTTAAATGGGAGAATATTTAGTTTAAGAAATATGTGATTTAATTGGACAAGAAAATTTGGCCAGTGTTTTTGATGAAGTGTTTGTTAAATGTTTTCAAAATTAAATTATAATTTATATATTTAATTTAAAAAATGATTTTATCAAATAAATAAGTTTAAATGTCTAATTGATTCATTAAGTTCCTAATAATAATGTTCTAATGACCATAAGGGTTAAATAGTGATTATTTTATCATCTTGAAGGTCATTAAGGAATATTGTGAAGTGGAAGGATATATTTGTGGAATATCTATAAAGAAGGAACTCATTGTTATTTTCATATCTTTGGGAGTTCAATTGCAATATGTAACATGGATTATTACAATTAGTGGTGTGTTAGTTTGTAATTAACCAAAAATAGAGTGTCCTTAATACAGTTTGACTTAATTAAGGATACTGGGCCCCACAATCTAAGGATAAAAATTTCATAAGGATCCCACATGCCCTAAGGTTACTTTGGTTTCTCAAATACTTTAGATATAGAGGTACCTATGCTCAGATAAG
>JAOXJP010229035.1:0-11017 GCA_025762735.1 Platanus orientalis | reverse complement strand
TTATTATTAATTAAATAATTAATTGATCATGCTTATATTTTATGTGAATGGCTTTGTCAGGACACATATTTCCAACAAGTTGGTTGATTGTGATCAAGTTGAATGCAGTTCTTAGTCTTAAGGATTAACAGAACTTGATTTTTTTAAGCAACTGGACCTAAAGTTACTTTTTAGGTTGCCTACATACTTGAGTTTTAAGCATTGGTCATATGCTAAAAACATTGGTTTGTCAAGATCAAGCCACACATATTTCCTTTTTTACAAAGGAAAAGACTTTATTTTTTTTTCAAAAGTGACTGAACCTAAAGTTGTGTCTCAGGCTACCTAAGTACCCGCTACAGTTTGCATTCATCTAATGCTTTGACAATATGAGTCGCTAGGGATCAAGTCATATGCAGTTCTTTTTACAAGATGGAAAAGTGAGAAAAATAGGATTAAAACATGAGAATTGAAAACAAACAACAAGGGGATAGTACTTGTGGGGGCTTCATACTTAATCAATCACTAACCTGATCCTCTAGTATGGTTCTATTTGCTAATTTGATCTATTCACATGCATCTACTAGCACCCATGCTTCCAGCATGTTGACATAGTTAAGATCAACCTCACTCAGGTCTAACTCTCCACTTGTAATCATTGGTTGCAGTGCTTCCCTGACATCGCTTGGCAAGGAGAGTAGACTTATAGGAGATGTGTTGTCCTCCCTGTGTTCTGAGATGCTAGATTTTAAACTTTTCCTGACATCATGGACGGATGGCTTAGAGCTGAAATATGGGACATGTTGGAAAAGTTCTACTAATGGAGGGGAACTAGGAACATCCTCAAGAGGATAGACTAGAAACTGATTGATACTTAGAGGAGGAATGATAATAGGTTCCAATTGTGCACTTTTTGTGTTGATTGATGGTGGTACTGATGGGAAGACCAAGGTCTATAACTAATTTGTTAAGCTAATGCATGTTCTTGGGGGAGAGGTTGGCAGCTTGGAGATGGATATGAAGTTTCTACTAGCTTTGAGACCAACCCTCTTTTTCTTCCTGTCCCATTTGGCTTGGTGTTTCAGCGAGGTTTGAACCTTAAGCCTGCCTTATGTAGTACTCTGATGGCCTTGATTGGGTCCTTCCTGCCCTATGAAAACTTGCCTAACCCTCTATTTGGGTTAAATTTCATCTTAGCCATCATGCGAAACTTTGGTGGAAAGGCCTTGGCCTTTATTTTCAAGTATGTTGCCTCTTTCTCAATGTATATCACCTTAAACTAGTATGAAGTGTAAGTCTTTTGGGCTTATAGGTTTCGAACCCTGAGTACTTTTTATCCTGTCATTATAATGACATCTGTGTTAGCTAGAATAGTGATAACTTCATTGTCAATAATGAACTTTAGATTCTGGTGTAAAAATGATGGGATAATGCCTTCTTGGTGGATCCACGGTCTTTCCAACAATGTTGTGGAGGATGGTAGGTTCAAAACTTGGAATTGAACATTGAATATTCTTGATTAGGGGAATGTTTACTTCCCCTTGTCCATGACTGACTTAGTTGTCAAGGCCCTCATGTCACAAGGGTTAGGTCTTACATTCATGAGGAGGATTCCCAAAGTGTCTAAGGTATCCTTGGTGTAATATTTAGGGCAGAACCATTGTCTACCAGTATCAAGGGAATGCACATATCTAAGTGATGAGCGATGACATAGATTGCTTTGTTGTGTATGGTATCGCCCTTAGGGATTTCTTCCTCAAAGAAAGCTATGACTCATGGCATTGATACATGACCCACCATGTTCTCAAGCTTGTCCTGTGTGATCGATGCATTCACAAAAAATTTCTTGAAAATGTTGATAAACCTCTCTTTATGCGACTCGGATGTTAATAAAAGACCTAGAATGGATATATGCACTAGCAACTTGGATAATTGTTCAATCAAGAACAAATGTTATTTTCGGATAGCTGCTTCAAAAATCTCATTCTCTCTCTTCTCTTCTTCTCCTGCTTTCTTTTGTGCTCCTACTTCATAATCTTCTTCTACCATCTTCTCTTTCCCATTCCTCTCTAGGTGTAAGTAAGTGTCAGGCTTAGAGACTCTCTGCGACCATGTGATAAAGGCTATGAGTTCCTCAATTTCTTTATTTGTCAACTCTGGCTCTGACAGTTCTCCAATCAACTAACTTAGTGGGACCTTGTTCAACAAGTATTGTATCCTGGTTTATGGGGGGATGTTGGTGATTTGGTATGGTGATGATAAGAGGTTGGTGAGTTAAATGTATGGTGATGGTGGAGGAATGAAATGAGGGGATAAGAATGGGTCTTGGCTTACTAAGCTTTTAAAGTTTGTCATCTCCGTATTAAGGGTGAAGACTATGACTGGGCTGCTTGGTGGGGTGTCCCACATATATGATAACAACTGCTTGTACTTAGGGGAGGAGATATTCAAGGAAGTATTCATTCAAAGCAAACACTTCATTGAAATTAGGTAAATAAATGATCTTCTTGGGTTCTGAAACTATTGTGATAAAACTAGAAAGGTTAAATTTTTCATTAGTGAGACCTATGTGATTGATCCCTTTTGATGGCTGGTGGTTAGGGAGTGAATTTTGAATGATGTTGAAGTTTAGTTTAGGATTGGCAGGTGTGGTGTCAAATGATACCTTCCCCTCATCAATGAGGTCTTGGATGTCATGCTTCAACTTGAAGCACTTGTGAAAGGTGTTCTTGGGGGTTTGATGGTATTTGCAAAGTTTTGTCGGGTTATATCTGGAGGGCAATTTGTAAGGTGGGGGTCTCACTTCCAACAACTGTAATAACCTCCTCTTGATTAGATAATCCATCGTGTACTTTTAGGGATAGGGAAGTTGGGTAAAATTTCTTGTTTTCTTCTCTTCTCTAGGTGCACCCAGATATCTATGTTGGTAAATGGGTTGTGCTTGAGGGGAAATGTTCATGACTATTTGGTAGTTTGGTGTTAGCTATGGTTGTGGCTAAACATAACCACTGTTTGGGTCAGGCCAAGGAACTTCAATAGCCTGTACTATGCTGACTTTTGGATGGGTGATTGCTGCCTTCTTTGGCACTGATTTGGTGGAACTGGTAAAGGAAGGAGGTGCATCCTGTACAAGACTTTCCTTGATGGCTATTTGAACCTTGGCAGCCTTATCTACCACTTCGGCAAAATTGCCCTGTGAAGTAATCAGAAGCATTAGTTGGTAAGTGGCACCCAATGTCTTTAGGAAAGTAGAAATCATGTCCTCCTCAGACATGGGATGTTTTAGGTTAGAGGTCCTCCGCCTCCACCTATATGCAAAGTCTTTGATATTCTCTCCTCCGAGGGGTTGCATCCCTTCCACTTCATGCGTCATTAGTAACACCTCGAGGTTAAAATAGAAGTGATTAATGAAAGACTGAGTCAAGGTCCTCCATGTATTGATGTTCCTCTTATCTTAACACGCAAAACCATTTTCTGACATCTTTCTCCAACCTCTGGGCAAACATTTGTACTAAAAGATGCTCATCATGTCCCCACTAAAACATGGTGTTGTAGTACATGTGCATATGCATATGCGGACAAGCAGTGCCATTTTATTTTTCAAAATGGGGCATCTGAAAATTAGCGGGTAACTCACCCCTAGGATAGATGTAGAGATCTTCAAAGTCCATCTCCATAGGGAATTGTCCTCCCTCCATTAATTCTACCTCAGTGGCTAGCTTGGTCAACCTAGTGTTGGTCTCATCCTCCTTAGACGAAGTAACGACCTCTTTACCCTTCCTACTTGACACTAATGACCCGTATTGCTTTTCTAGATCAAAGATAGAGCGATGTTCTAGCTGGATGTGAACTATAGTGCAGAGAGGGGCAGTAGTGTAGATGGGATTTTTCCTCTAGGACTGATCAGATGTCAAGCCTTACCCTTGGGTGTAGGTAAACAGAGGTTCTAAAGTGGGGCCTTAACCTTGGGGGTAGTTGGTTGGGCCTCCTTTCTTGAGCAAGAACTCATACATCACCTTCTCAAATTTTGTGAGAGTAGCAATTTTGGTCTATTATTGGGTATTGGTGTGGCTTTGAGGTGGTGTAAAAGTTTGGGGCTGTGGTGAAGAGGAAGGACCTTGTGAAGAAGTGGCGGTCCATCATGCTTGGATATGAACTCTCCCATCATCTTTTCAAGTTCAACTCTTTGCCAGTCCAAAAATGTATTTTCAAGGCCGTTACAAGGAGGGGGTTGAGTTCTTGATGAGACCTTAGGATGGGTGGAAGGTGGAACACTTGTTGATGATGCTAGCGGAGTAGACTTGTCTACCATGGCTTCACTGAGTTGTGTCTTCTTTCGTTGTGGATGATTTTTTAGAGGAGCTATTGTGGCTAGCTTAAACTATTTTTAGAAGACATTCATTTACTTAGGGAATTGATTTTTTTATTTGTTCATTTTTAATAGCCAGAAATTGTTTTAACAAATGTATATGTCATACAAGTGAATTCATGTCTATTTCCAAAGAACACCAATTTTGGAAACAAAACTTTGTACATATATATGTATATGTGTGGACATCGAGATCCGGGGGGTTCTGATTCCTTCGCCTATCCATGGTTTCTAGGCCACACTTTGGCTCGAAGCCGGATGCATGCGGGTTGCTAACCTTGGGGTTAGGATTTTCTGGGAGTTGCCACCAACTCAGGGTTAACTGATGGATTTAGACATCGGTTCTCCTCTTCGGGGGAAGAGGAGAAGTCTAGACCCATAGGTTTAGGAGTTTAACTCCTAACACTGGTATGAGTCCTTGAGATTGAGGGTAAGTTGTTTAGTTGCATTTAGGGAAGGTGTTAGGCACCCCAAATACCCACCTTTTTAGGATAACTTCTCTCATTCACACATGTCTTAAAGTATGTTAAAGTCCATGCTTGTTGTTTCTGAGAGTTATTATTTTATGAATTTTTCTCAAGCTTAACGCCTGAATTTTCAATGCCTGAATTTAATTCAAGGGAAATTTAGGCATTGGTTTTTGAAAAATCCAGAAACTATCTTTTAAATCAAGCTGTTTTAATTACAGGAGATCCCCTCATGGATGTGACTTTTAGAGGGATGGTGGACCCCTCCAAAGTGTACATTGACTAACCTTTTAGAGTTGGAAGTAACCGTGACACAAAGGGTAGAAAAGTAAAAGGATTTCATTTTTCTGTGTCTTGGGCTTAACGCCTGAATTTTAACTCAATGGCTATTTATTCAATGCTTGAATTTAATTTAGGGTGAAATTCAAGCATTGAAAGTTGATCAGATCAGCATTTTGATGTGGTCTTTTAAGGTGGTTTAGTGGGTCCCAATATTGTGGGACCCCTAAATTAGGTCAGAGGGTGTCTTATAGGGTCACATTGTGTGATCGTAGGGGTCATGGCCTTTATACATGTGGAAATATGTTCTCCCAAAGAGGGTAACTTGGTCATCTGACATAGGCCTAATACCTGTTTTTTAAACCAAACTCTTGAATTTTCAGGTGTTGGAGGTTGACTGGGTCAACCACTTGGTCTAGATTTTTTTAGTGCATATATGGGTCCTAAGACTATGGGACCTTGTCAAAAGGGTAGAAGGGTATTTTCTAAAGTGAGGGAAGCCACACCCTAAAGGTGGGGCCCCTTTGAGGGTAGACATATGTCCTCAAAAAGATGGCAAAGTGGTCATCTTGTGTAGGCTTAACACCTAACTTTAAGTCTAATGCTTGAATGTTCAATGCCTGAATTTAATTCAAGGTAAATTTAGGCGTTCGGTGCTAGGGCCAACAACTAGCCTTGGTTTTTGGGCCACCCATGTGGAGCTTAGAGGGGTGGGATTTCTCCTGAGTCTCCAGAGTAGACCTAAGCCATGTACACACTTGACTAATTTTAAAAAATCCATTTTTTTACCACAGACTTAATGCTTGAAATCCACTCCAACACTTGAATTTCCCTTCTCAACGCCTGAAATTAAATTCACGCTTTAGGGAGAATAAGGGCCCATAGAGGTGCTTAAGCACAAGATTGGACTTCAGAGATTTATAGATGCCTGGGGACAGGTTTAGGAAAAATTAGGGCTCTCTGGGGTAGGTCTCAGATCTCAACTCCTGATTGTTCCCTTAACGCCTATTTGTTCAAAGCATGAGTTTTATTTCCATAAAATTCAGGTGTTAGTTACTGGGAGCAAATCCAACAACTGGATTTCCCAAATTTGGACCCCTTAGGGATTTGAGAAAATTCTAAAATTATGCATGCTAGTAGGCAGTTAATAGGGGAATAACATATCCAAAAATTGTCTCAAGATCATGCATATAAAAATCATACAAAAATAAACAAATAATGAACCAAACTAGGTTACGCAAGACCTAGATTTTGAGGTATGTTTGGGGGGGCATCTCGAGGCCTTCCACAACTCAAAAAATCATGAAATTAAATAGAGAACTAAGCACATGTATTGAAAATAACATACTAAAATTTAACCTTAACGGATCAGTACAAAAATCACAATAAATTTTACACTATGTATGGGTTAAAAAAACAAAGCAAGTAGAGGTTGTTGAACCTCTACTATGTAATCCGAGTTTGAGCAGTTAGACAACATAGTTTGGACAGCATAACAACATAAATAAGACTCATGTGAATGTAGAGGAACTGAACTAGCAATGGTTTCAGGCTTACCTTGAGCCAAATAAGGCTTAGGGTTTGTAGAAATCCAACTTTTCCTTCTTTCTTCTTCTTCTTCTCTTCTTTTTGTTTAGGCTTTTTTGTTGCCAACCCATGTGTGTACAAAATTGAGGCTATTTATAGCCTCAATTTCATGTGGTGGAGGGTGGGGATTGAGTTTGGGAATATCCAGATCAAGGGATATGATTAGGTTAACTCATTTGAGGTGTAGGGTTAGGATTAGGTTTGGGATGGGTAGCTAGGATTAAAGGGATTTGTGCTAGGTGACATGGACAAGGGAGGGGTTGAGATGGATTCAGATTTTTTGGATGAAGAGTGGAGATGGGGGTGTGCTAGTTGGTATGGATTGATGACATGGACAAATGGGTGAATTTTGATGCCCTTTATTAGGTTGTAGTTGATTACAAATATCAAAGGAGGGCATCAAGATACTCTTCAGGGGGACATGAGGGGGTCACTGGGGATTTTAAATTCATGTCTTAGATCTAAGGGTATGGGTTGAAGGTGCATTTAAAAAGATTCTAATCCAATGGATGACAATTTTAGCCTATAGTGTGAATGCATTAAATGCCATTAATGAGCTAAAGTTGAAAAGTCTTAGCTCATTAATGTGCATTAAATGCTTCTGATATTTTTGAACCCTTACTATGCTAACCACTTTTGTGAGCTCTCAGGCTCGGAACATGGTAAACTTAGTGTCTATTTTTTGAGTTGCAGATATTCCGGTCGCAATGAACCAATCATAACCAAATTATGATAAGGGTAAGGGGTGAAATCAAGGTTTTCTTACCTGAAAATCTCTCAAATGCATTCTACAAGGGCAAGATGGTAAAATTAATCTTGAAAATTGTTTGGTGAAAGATAGCCCTAGTCCAGGTGAGCCATAGCCTTAGACTATGCTACATTACGATGCCTAAGCAGAAAACTGGGTCAAAAACCCCTTTTGGGTAGTTAGAGAGGTTTTGACTGGAAAGATTGCTGAATTTTTTGTAGATCTCTACTATAGGCCATGTTTGGGGGATCTAAAGCTTGATGAGTCTTAAAGCTACAAGAACAAACAAATTGACCACTAGATTCCCAAGCAGTTGTTAGAGGATTTTCAAAGCAGGGTCACTTAGAGATATAGAGTTTCTATAGTTACCCGAAGGCTGATGGAATTAAGCTACCGGACATTCTTCGATGCTCGAGTTTGTGAAATGATCTTTTGAAGGTAGGGATGAAACTGAGAAAATGGGTCTAACCTTGTTACATTTCGAGTCTGAGATAATTTCTAAGGGATTTCGTATGCTAAATACAGATGGAAAGTGCTTTGTTCTAGCTTAAGCAGAAATGATGGTTAGGAATACAAGGTTTTTGTAATCCCATGAAACTTTGATACTCTAGAGGTCCTAGAATTACTATGGGATAGCCACTGACAGACTGAATTTCTAAGTTTGGGTGAACTCCCGAGAGTCGGTTGAGCACCTTATTTTTTGTCCTAATTTGTTGCTCTTTTTAGAGTATTTGAGGGAATATGAGTAGATAAGTCTCACAAAAGCTCATGTTCCTTAGACGGATTTTTGAAGGCCTCACAATTTTGAAGACATAGACACCGATTGATCCTAATTCGGAGGTCCAGAGAACATTCTGGCTCCATGTGAGTGAAATGTAGCTAAACAACTTTTTGACCCCTTGGGGAACATTTGAGATTTCACAGGGGTTTGATATTTTGAAGTTCTTTTCTCAGACCTAAATATTTAAAGCTAAGGCCAAGGTTAAGATATGGCGATTGACCTTTCTAGATTTGGAGATTAGATGAATCTTTAAGAGCTTTTTCAATGGTCATTTCTTGGTTAGGGTCATCATAAGTTAAGAAATTGGTTATTGCTAGTCTCGAGCAATATTTGTTTTATGATGAGTTTCTTAGAATGGGGAAAAGTAGGGATGCATAAGATCTAAAATTATGCCATTTTTATAATGGGAGAAGCTTCGGGGATCCTTTGAGGGTCTAAGGGTAAATTCTTTGAAGTGAAAAGGGTAAAATGGTAATTTTTCACCTACGAGTCAAAAAATGTGAAAATGAGAATTCTTTGCCTGTGATGCTTCATGACAAGAAGGCTTATATAGGAGAGAAATTTTGTGATCTGAGTAGTAGATAGTGAGTTATGGGCTTTTGAAGGTAAATGAGCAAAATGGTAATTTTTTCACCTATGATGCTTTACTAAGGGAAGACTTACATAGGTAGGAAAAATTGTAGATAATATGGGTGGAGCTCTTAAATGTGGTCCCTCAAAGTTTTGTTGATGTTCGGGTGAAGGATTTGGGTTTAACCTGAAATGGTGTATTTGGATTGCAATAAGGTGCTTTGATTGATTCATTTGTAACTAAAATATCTAGAAAGACTCCTTAGCGAATGCCTAACCTCCTAAAGTCTAGGTTTACTCTTCCTAAACCAACGGTGCTTAGGGTTTTGATGCCTAAATGTTGTCATGCCTTCCTTATTCTATCAATTGACCCGAGTCAAAATTTGAGTGCTGATAGACGCCCCTCTTTGATATGTGTAGTTTTGCCATATATAGCAAAGAAGGAAGTGCCCTAATTTTGACTTGGTGTGGACATTGGGGTTCGGGGGGGGTTCAGGTTCCCCTGCCTGTCTGTCTGTTTCCAGGCCTACTCTTCAACGCGCAATGCTGGTGCATGAGGGGTCGCTAACCCTTTTATAGGAGGGTTAGACTTTCCTGGAAGTCGCCACCAACTCGGGGTTAACCGATGGAGTTGGACATTAGTTTTCCTCTTCGGGTGAAGAGGAGAAGTCTACCCCCAAAGCTCTAGGGGTTTAACTCCTAATACTGGTCTACTTTCCTAAAATAAAAGGTAAGTTGTTTAGTTGCATTTGGGGAAGGTGTTAGGCATCCTAAATACTTGCCTTTTTAGGGCAGCTTCTCTCATTCATATATGTTTTGAATTATGATAAAGTGCATGCTTGTTAAATGTAAAGTTATTAGTCAGGACCACCCTGGTGGTGTGATTATTGTAGTTGCACTTGAGACATAGTCTCGAGCTGCCTATATACCCGATCTTATGTGGTTCAGTGTATTCCTAGGGTTTTGTCGGGATCAAACTGCATATAGTTCTAGGGGTTGTGCAAATCTCGGTAGTTAGGTATGTCTAGTTGTGAGATTAATTTAGGGTAAGTTTATTTTAGATTATTTACTTACAGAGTACTCTGCATTGCTACAAAATGTGAGCACATTAGTGAAATAGGGGTTAGGACTATGTCGTACTAGTGTGTGTGTATTTTAGATGTTAGTTTTGAGTTATAGCCAATTCTTAGGGACTTTGGGTTATGAACTACAGTGACGTGACCCTAAGAGATGGCTGAGACCTAATAAGGTTAAAGCAGGCTAAAAGGTACCAAGTGCTGAGTTGTATAAAAGCTAATGCCTATTTCAACCCCATGTGGTCTCAAGAGCATGCAAGGGTTGGGGATACTTACAGTGGTTGGTCCTGTATATCACGCATTCCTATTCCGAATTGGTATAGCCAAACCATCATCATATGCCCCAAGCCTCTAAGTGTCTCTTGAAAACAATATAGTTTAACAATTAGACAAGTGATCTATTAGATGAAATTAAAATAATATAATGAAGTGGGTAAACATACCTTTTTTTTTATGCTTCCATGTAGCCAAGGAACCGTAAAAGATGAACTCAAACATGTATAAAATAATAAAGACAATCCATAGAAATTAGATGTATAGAGAAACATCCCTTAGTCTCATCCTTGCTTCAAGTCATCAAGGATATATAAAATGATCAAGCATATTATAAAGCTCATGTAGTAAAACATGGTATTATAGCAGATTTTCAGATTAGATAAGATGTGAAACATAAACACTAATGATTACAAATCAATCAACACAATAGCTAATGAGCCAAGCTGACAAAGAAATGAATGGAATCAATTAGTATCCTAGATAAATAGATCTAACACATTTAGACTGAAGGAGTTACAAAGCATGGGAGACACGGTGTTTCTTAATATACTAGAATACTTTGAATCATAACAACTAGAAAACTTATAAACATAAACTCAATGAAGAGTCTTGAATTCCTAATACAACAACTCTTAATGCTCTCAGATCATCAAACCCTGAAAGGTCAGAAATATATGAGAAATAAAATGTTGTGGACAAGTAATTATTAAAATAAAAGTACTATTAGTGTAGAAGGCATCAAATTTTAGGTTATGTTCAAGATTAGATTTAAAGTATGAGAAATAATACCATTAGAGCAAGAAAACTGCAGGAACAAGTTAATCAACAGATTTTAAAAGATTATGAAACCAAACTGTACATCAAGGAGCCAATAGCCTAAAGAAA
>JAOXJP010229034.1:0-25030 GCA_025762735.1 Platanus orientalis | reverse complement strand
TGATCATGGGAAAGCATATGTAGATATGTGATTGTTTAAATGAATTTTACTAATTTCTTTATTCAAGAACGGTAAACTTCCTCTCATTTACATCATTGCACGGTCTTTTATGTTACAACAGAATATTCTAACTATCTTAACCAACCCTTAGCCTTCAGTTACTTAACCTGCTCCCTTGATTTTAACCTACAGTTATTATGTTGGAATTAAATGCTTATGCTTATGATATTAACATCAGCATAGTTAATCTAGGATACAATGTTATGCTTGGCTCTTCTTAAGTGTTATCTTATTGTCACTTGATTTGTAATTGATCAACTCCATAAATAACATCATCACTCACATAAAATCATTGTGTGAGTCTTCATTATCTTTACAAGGTGTTTAGTGCTTTTGACTTATGTTACATAGAATCCCTTTTTCTATTTACATGGCATCTATGTAGATGCCTTTACCCTAAGTTTAGTATCCTCTCAATGAAGAAAATATATAAAGCCGGTTGTGAATTTGGCATACTTTGGTGGCAGAAACAAGACTAGCTTAACTATGACACATATTTCCCTAATGGACATCATCTTGAGTGGTTGGCAAAACAATGAAGTTTGTAGACGAACTTTCTTAAGAAAATTAGAAAAACTTAAGGGGGAGAATTTCTAATTTAGTTGATTAGAGTCTTTCTTCCTTATAATCATCATACACTTTCTTACCTCATTTTGTGAGTTGTTTACATTTTTTATCTAGCTTCTTAAGACGACAAACATTCATGATAAAAAGGGACACCATTATAAACTTCTAAAGATGTCTCTTGCACCATTTTTAATTTTATTTGTATTTTTTTATAGAAAAATGCAATTCTCATAAACTAATAGCACTGCATGGCCTAAATTATCATGCCCAAAAAATTTGAGCCTGGATGGTTAAGACATCCAATAGTGATATCAATCTAGATAAAGTTGACTATGCAGGCAATCTTGTTAGTCATTCAACATTTTTAAACATACAATTAACTTATAATATGGGAAGGAAAAATTCTTTTGATTGTGTTTCTTTATTGAATGACTGGTGTTTGTCACAAGTTGGTTATGTGGTGTGAAGAGTTTGCTCGAGGCATAGGATCTAGAAATTTAAGTACAAGACCATTCAATATGGACACTATAGGAGTTAGGAAAAAATGGTTTTTTTGAAGCAAGATATCTCGATGCTGAAACATGGTGTCTCTATATTGAAATAGGATGTCTCGATTTTGGAACAGGATGTGTTGATGTTAAAGCAAGAGTTGTGCAAGATTAAACAAATTTATTATATTTTTATAGGTGTTATAGTAATTATGCTAGCTACTTGTACAAAAATAAACTTAAAGGTCTAGTATGCAAACTTATAGATGAATGTTATCTTGATCTTTTCTTCTTTTTTTTTTTTTTTTGGTTCCTGTAAATATAGTAGGTTAGAGGTTTTGAGATAGAGATCAGTTTATGGGGGAGGTAGTGGGATTTTATATATGATTGAATGGTTGCTTCAATTTTATGATTGCCATCATATAGTTCTTCTCCTTCCTTATGTGACCATTTCATTTGTTCCAAGAAACTGCAACAAAATAGCCCATGATATGGCAGCCTTAGCAGCTAGGGAACAAATTTCTTTAAAGTGGGATGGTATACCTTTACCTGAAAGGATAAACTTCATTCTAGCAATGGATATTCGTAATTTTGAGGAAAATTTTGTTGAATGAAATTGAGCTTATTATCACTGCACGCCCAAATCAAGGACACAGAAGACCCTCACCAGTGTTCCAGACATATTGTACATACAATTTTGGCATTCTATACATAGATTACTCTAAACTAGTGTAGGAAATTCTAGAGAATTCCAGAGGGCTCTAGGGAAGTCAAGAAGAACCTAGAGACCCTGCAAATATCTAGGAGGATTCTAGATACTTCCATTTGAGGAGGTGAGAGAGTTTTTTATAAAGGGCCTAGAGAATTTCTAGCCCTTAGATGTAAGACACATGGCACAATCCTAGGTTATATAGGAGGCTTGGGAGGGCTATAAAAGGAGGAGAACCCTTAGTTGCAAACCACTCAAGTGGGCTTCCAAGTATTGTAAGCATTCTTAAGATTGAGCAATAAAGAATTCCATTTCCCTCTAAGTGTGTGGTGTATTCTAAGTCCACTAACACTCTTAAGTATTGGCATTGGGAAGGATGACTCAATTCCAAGTGGGTGTAGTACGAGTGTCACACAGTCTTAGGAGTTTAGTAAAACTAAGTCCGTAAAAAGTGGTATCAGAGCAAAGGTCCTACTATATGGAGGGAAAGACATGTCTGAGATAGAGAGTGAAATTGTCTTTGTTAAAGCAGGTGAGGACAATCCTCCTAAAGGTGATAAAGAAAAGAAGCACGACAACACCAAGGATATCTTGAGTGGCATAAAGGCACGGATGACGCGCATGGAGATGGTCATAGCCAAGGTAAGAGACCAATTTAAGTTGATGAGGAAAAACATGGAGGGCTATGAGAAGGGGCTCAAAGACCTTAGGGGAAGCATGCTGGGGATCCTCAATGAGGTGGTCACCACTCTACATCAAGAGAATGATGCTCTTGAGGCCAAGCTGATGGGAGAGATTGATGCCCTAAAGACCTAAGTCAATGAGTTAAGGGGTGACTTGGTCATATGGAAGAGAGGTATGACTGTCGGGGCCACACCTATCTGGGAGGCACCAAGGGTCAAGACCCCTAATCCTAAGACTTATGCTAGTGCGCAGGATGTTAGGGAGCTCAATAACTTCTTGTGGTATCTAGAGCAATACTTTGAGGCGATTAGGCTTAAGGATGAAAAGGCTAAGGTATGTTTAATTGCAATGTTCCTCACAGACACTGTCATGTTGTGGTGGTGTAGAAGACATGCCAACATGGAACAAGGCATCTACACCATTGACACATGGGAGGATTTCAAAAAGGAGATCAAGAAGTAATTTTACCTCGAGAATATAGAGTACTTATCCCGGAAGAGTCTAAAGCGGCTCAAGCATACGGGGACTTTACGGGACTATGTGAAAGAATTCTCAACCCTAGTGTTTGAGATTTTGGATATGCGTGAGAAAGATCTCTTCTTTAACTTCATGGATGGACTTCAAAATTGGGTTGAGTTAGAGCTACAACGTCGGGGAGTCTAAGACTTAGCCATAGCAATGACCATCACAGAGTAGAAAGATCTCTTCTTTAACTTTATGGATGGACTTCAAAATTGGGGTGAGTTAGAACTACAACATCGGGGAGTCTAAGACTTAGCCACAACAATGACCATCGTAGAGCAGCTTATAGAGTACAAGAAGATAGAGAATTCAAAATCCAAATTCTCTAAGGCTAGCCAAGGCAAAGGTGGGGGATAAAAGAATGTCAATTCTTCTAAAGAAGCCCCACCCAAGTCATCTGAAGGAAAGAAGGAAGAACATAGCACTAGGAATTTCAAGGCGAAATTTAAGTTTCAAGACTCAAGGTGTTTCATCAGCGAAGGTAAGCATCTAGCTCGAGAATGCCCTAAAAGGAAGGCCCTTAATGCTATTGTTGTCCAAGTAAAAGAGGAAGAGGAGCCCAAGGTAAAATCTCTATAGCTCCTCAGTGCTCTAAAGAAGAAGAAAGAGATCCCTAAGCCATCACATAAGGGGCTTATATACATAGAGGCAAAGATCAATGGGCAACACACCAAGGCTATGATGGACATGGGAGCTACACACAACTTCGTCGTTGTGGGAGAAGCTAAGAGGTTGGGACTAAAGGTGGCCAAGGAGTCTAGGTAGCTGAAGATAGTTAAATCGGAGGCTCTTCCAATTCATGGTACAACTCATGGAGTGAAGCCAAGGATTGGTGCTTAGAGAGGCATGACGAATCTATCGGTAGTCCCTATGGATGACTTCCAAGTAATGTTGGAGATGGACTTCTTCAGCAAGGTAAAAGTTGTCCATATGCCTTTTGTCAATACGGTCTGCATCTTAGGAGAAAGCGCATCATGCATGGTTCTTATGGTGCAAGGAACCAAACCAACTAGGAAGATGCTATCAGCATTACAGCTCACTTGTGGCTCAAAGAAGGGTAAGCCCACATACTTGGATAGAGACCACCATGGAAAAAGAAGAAAAGGTGGAGTTACCAAGAGAGATTGAGGGTGTACTCAATGAATTTGAGAATGTCGTGCTTGAGAAGCTATCCAAAAAGTTACCACCTAGGGAGGTGGACCACCAAATAGAGTTGAAACTAGGAGCCAAACCACCAGCAAAAGTGCCCTATCGAATGGCCCCGCCAAAGTGGGAGGAGTTAAAGAAGTAATTGAAGGAGCTGCTAGATGCGGGTTATATCCAACCATCAAAAGCCCCATATGGTGCACCAGTGTTATTCCAAAGGAAACATGATGGATCTCTATGGCTTTGCATCGACTATCGGGTACTCAACAAGGTAACTATCAAAAGCAAGTATTACATTCCCTTGATTACCGACTTGTTTGATCAACTAGGAGCAAAGTTATTCTCTAAGTTAGACTTGAGATCGGGATACTATCAAGTCCGCATAGCCGAAGGGGCCAAGACCAAGACAACATGCATAACAAGGTATGGAACCTTTGAATTCCTAGCTATGCCATTTGGACTCACAAATGCACTGGCCACATTCTACACCTTAATGAACAAGCTATTCCACCCATACTTGGACAAGTTTGTAGTAGTCTATCTTGATGACATTATGGTCTATAAAAACACCTTAAAGAAGCATGTAGACCACCTGAGGAAAGTGTTCCAAGTATTGAAGGAGAATGAACTTTATGTGAAGGAGAAATGTGACTTTGACAAGGAGGAGGTGATCTTCTTGGGTTACAAGAGTGGAGGGGGAAAGCTTTAGATAAATGAGGCCAAGGTGAGGGTTATCTAAGAGTGGGAGGTTCCCACTAAAGTGACCGAGTTGTGATCTTTCTTGGGCTTGGTTAACTACTATAGGCGGTTCATCAGGGGATATTCAGCAAGGGCGGCGCTACTAACAGACTTACTAAAGAAGAATATAAGCTGGCAGTGGATAGAGAAGTGTCAAAAGACCTTTGAAAACTTGAAGAAGGCCATGATGGAGGAACCGGTAATGCGCTTATCGGATCACAAGTTTGCCATATGAGGTACACACGGATGCCTTAGACTACGCCATTGAAGAGGTACTCATGCAGGAGGGGCATCTTATCTCTTATGAGAGCTAGAAGCTGAACAATGTCAAAAGGAGGCATACAGTTTAAGAGAAGGAAATGATATCGGTGGTGTATTGTCTTAGGACATGGAGACACTACTTGCCGGGCTGGTAGTTAATGGTCAAGACTGACAATGTGGCCATAAGTTACTTTCAGGGATAAAAAAAAACTAAGTCCCAAGCAATGACAAGACTTCTTGGCAAAGTTCAACATGGTGATAGAGTACAAGACAAGGAGGACTAACCAAGTGGCAGATGCACTTAGCCATAAGGCAGAGCTAGCCTCACTAAGGCTAGAGTGGCTAGCTATAGTTAGTCAATTGCAAGGGACGTTACCTACAAAGATCAAGGAAGGCCTGGAGTATAACACAATTGCTAAAGGCTTGATAGAGATGGCCTAGGAAGATAGGAAAAAGAGGTTTTGGATACAAGATGACCTCCTCTACACCATAGGGGAACGAATCTACGTGCTAAAGTGGAAGAATCTAAGAAAATAGCTAATCAAGGAGTGTCATGACACTAAGTGGGTAGGACACCCATGATAAAGGCTCACTTTGGCATTACTAGAGACAGCCTACTACTGGCCTCAGTTGAGAGATGATGTCAAGGCCTATGTACGGACTTGTCTTGGGTGCCAACAAGACAAGGTGGAGCAACAATATCACAGGGGATTGTTAGAACCCCTACCTATATCAAATAAGCTGTAGGAGAGTGTGTCAATGGACTTCATTGTAACACTGCCTAAATCAAAGGGATGCAGGTCTATCATAATGGTGGTAGATCATTTCTCTAAGTATGGTACCTTCATTGCAGCACTGACGGATTGCACGGCCAAAGCAGTACGTTTATTCATAAAGAATGTAGTGTAGTATTAGGGTGTGCCAAAGAGTATTGTGAGTGATCCGAACCTGAGGTTTATAGGGATATTTTGGATGACACTCTTCAAACTATTGGGTTTCAACCTTCACTTCTCTACAAGCTTCCATCCTCAAATGGATGGATAGACAGAGCGTGTCAATGCATTCTTAGAGCTCTACCTAAGACACTTTGTGAGTGCCAACTAGAGAAATTGGGCAAAGTTACTCAATGTGACCCAATTCTCCTACACCTTACAAAGGTCCGAGTCTACACATCATAGCCCATTCGAGCTAGCGACAGGACAACAACCTCTTACCCCACACATAGTGATGACAAGCTACACAAAGAAGAGCCCGACTGCCTACAAGTTTGTATAAGAGTGGCAAGAGAAAACAGAGCTAGCAAAGAGTTATCTTCAAAAAGCTACTAAGAGAATAAAGAAATGAACAGATACAAAGATGAGGATTGTGGACTACCAAGTTGAGAACCAAGTACTAGTGAAACTCCTACCTCAACAATTCAAAACGTTAAGAAAGGTGCACAAGGGGTTGGTGCGAAGGTACGAGGGACCCTTCCCTATCACAAAGAAGGTGGGCAAGGTATCTTACCAAGTGCAGTTGTTTATCCATCTAAAGATACATCCCATCTTCCATGCAAGCTACTTGAAGCCTTATCATGAGTATGTGGAAGACCCTAGTCATGGAGTCTCTATACAGGCATCAACAACAGTGGCTACATTCTTTAACAATGAGATAGACAGCATTCTGGCAAATCGGATTGTTCGAAGACAAGGCGTACCTCCCTACACAGAGTATTTGGTAACATGGAAGGATCAACTAGATAGTGAAACCAGTTGGGAGTGAGCTGACACCCTATGGCAATTCAAGGAATAAATTAAGACGTTCCATGAAGGTGCAACGAGGACGTCGTTGGACAAGGTGGGAGAGATTGTCACTACGCGCTCAAATCCAAGACACGAAAGACCTTCACCAATGTTCCAGATATACTGTGCATACAATTTTGGTGTTCTATACATAGATTACTCTAGACTAGTGTAGAGAATTCTTGAGGGTTTTAGGGAAGTCAAGAATAACCTAGAGACCTTAAAAATATCTACGAGGATTCTAGAAACCTTCATTTGAAGGGGTGGAAGAGTTTTCTAGAAAAAGCTTAGAGAATTTCTAACCCTTAGATGTAAGATACATGACACAATCCTAGGTAATAGAGGGAGTTTGGGAGGGCTATAAAAGGGAGGAGAACCCCTCAGTTGCAAACCACTCAAGTAAGTTTCCAAGTATTGTAAGCATTTCTAAGATTGAGTAATAAAGAGTTTCATTTCTCTCCAAGTGTATGGTGGGTTCTAAGTTCACTAACACTGTAAGTGTTAGTATTGGGAAAGCTGACTCAACTACAAGTGGGCATAGCATGAGTACTGCATGGTCTTAAAAGTTTGGTGAAACTAAGTCCATGACATTATGCTCTTTACCAAAAACAAAAAGTACTATAGCTTGACTCAGTATTTTAGAGGTCATCCACATATTGAATGATCTAAGAATACAATTTGAAGAGCTACACGGGATTTTCCTCAAAGATGACAAAGCGAATTCTACATCTGTTGCTTCTTTTGTAACCAGATAGATCCAGATTTCTGATCTTTCTATGGGACTGAAAACCGAGATAGATAAAAGGGGATTAATGTTGTTGCCGGTCTTATAGGATGTCCGATTCACTGATTTTCCCGAGGACTGCAACTGAGTTTGAGTTTGGCCTTCTAGGTAACTGGGTAACATGAAGAGCCAATTAATTTTCTGTACCTCACTGTTTACTTATGTCCTCGAAATCTAAATAAGTTACCGTACTCTTATTTGACGAAAAGATAAGACGATTTGTGTTATGGAGTAACTTTTAAATTCTTGTAAATTAACTGATGTACGAGCACATGTCGCCAGAAATCTCCTTAAACCATGACTCCGCCCCTCTTGATTATAAGGAAACTTGACTGGTTTGAGCTTAAACTGACCAATTGAACAGTTGAATTTACTTAGTAGAATGGTACGAAAGTGTACCAACTATTTTTTATAGTTACTGCATTTGTATTGTGTCATTGATCCAACATACAATTCCAGAGAATGGTGACGTTTTGTAAAACTTTTCTAACCAGTACCAAGGAAAATTGAAACAATGTCCTTAGATTGTTTTAGAAAACCTCTCAACGTAGTTGTTTTTAAGAAGTTCCTATGATCCTAAAAACCTCTATGATGGTTTTTGAAAAAAGTTCTACTCCTTCGTTTGACAATAGATTTCTTTCTTCGTCTCTGTCATTAGAACGAGTTTCTAACTTCCTAATATATTTGAAACCGGAAGCTCTGAAGCTGTAAGGCTAAAAGCCTCTAAGCGATCATCAAGATAGCAATTTTTATTTTTTCCCGATAAGTGAAAATAGCATTTTCTGATTGAGAGCCTTGGAAACAACGAATAAGGCTGTTGTGTTGCCTCCTTCACAAGTCCAATCAAAGAAATCCACGGATGAGAATACTACGAAGCATAGCATCAAATCTCCAGATGTTTGAGTTTGTAAGGAGACAGCATGATCTATCTCTGCTATTGGGCAAAATGACTTAAAACGTTAGTACATATTAACCTTAAATCTGCTCTCTAAAAGCTCAAGGGCATTCAAAAGGTGTAAAATCTCTGATTGAGTACAATGAGTCATTTCATTTAATCGCAAGAATATTCAAAAGGTTAATGAACTTGAGATCAAAGGCTCAAAAAATAGTAATAACAATGCATGTTACCTCAGATTCGTAGGCCCTTTAAGTTCTCCATAGTTCAATGATCCAGTTAAATTTCTAATTACAAAGCTGAAGTGATATCCGCATTAAAACAACAAGAAAACACTCCTTAACGATGTACTACAGTTAGAAGAGACTAAACACTTCCATCAACGACAGCAAAGCTGTGGCTAGCAGCAATAGTGAGCCTCTCTCGACCTTCAACTTCGAACCGGTGCTCCGGGCAAACACAAGTCCCAAATTTGTTTATTTTCAAAGGAAATGATCTGTTACACCCAAATTTGTTTGTCCCCCTGTGTCCCTACACCACAGCTAACACGTGATGGTTTTTAGAATTTGGTGCCTCTTGAACATTTTTTTTATGGTTTTAACTCTACCAACCCCATTTTTATGAGTTCCTATTTTTCCATTTGAAGATTATTTTTACAGTTTTAACCCTATAGACCTCACCGTTTGCATGTGGGGACACAAGGTGACAGAGAAATGGGTGTAGCAGATCCTTTCCTCATTTTTAATTGACAAAAGCAAATTTGGGGACACTATAGTTCGTGGGCTGTCCCTCAAGTCTCAACCATGAAAAATAGCATCTAGTCTCACTTTGATCTAGATCTCCTATGCCAAAAAAAAATTATATGAAAGATACATTAGTATATAGTCACTCTTAATAAACCCTATAAACAAACAACTAATTAAGAAAATGTTGTGACAAAACAAATCAGATTCAAATTTGCGGCAATGTGATTCTAAATGAGAAAACAACAAATACAAAAGAACAATCACACAATTACAAGGTTTAACAAGGTTTGACAAGATTGTCTACATCCACAAGAGAAGACGATTAAGAACTTCTACTATAACAAAGATTATAAAGTATAAAAGATTTTCCCAAAAACCAAAAATGAAACCCAACCAAAACCACAAAGAACTCTCTAAAATTTGTCTCATACAAAACTTGCAAACTCTTCCCTTCATAGCCGTGTGCATCCCAAGAAACCCTACAAGATTTGTGGATCAAACCCCCAAAACCTGTTCGGGTCATCGGATTCAAATAGGATCAAAATACGGGTAAAAAAAATTGCTATCAGATCTCACATAGGTGACTGTGTACCATTTTAGTGGACAATAATTTCTTACTTAGTTCTTAAAATAAAATTTTTTTAAAAAATACCACAAGTTCAATCAAGTCATGTTACAATTAATGAATGCAATTTTTTTTTGGTATTTGAACCACTTCAAGAACAAACAAAAACAAAAGAAGAACCCACCAGAAACCACCTAATACCATCCTGCCTATTGTTAGGGGTACAGAGTCATTGCTAAGCGAGCTCATGAGCAGAACAATTGGCAGAGCTCCTTACATGAACCAAATTACACAGTTGAAATTTTAACATCATACTCTTACACTCTACTACATAATATTTGACTGACCATGGGTCAAGCTCCTTTCCACCATTCAAGATGTTTACTATCAATAAGGAATTAGATTCCACAATCACCTTTTGGATATTTAGCTTTTGACTAGTTTGTCATCTTCAATAAAAGGTATTGATCCCTTGTGTATACTTAGATGGTCACGAACCAGGGCTGTGAGGGCTACCATTGCTTGATCACTATCCACCCCTGGCTTGATGGCTTTCATTCAGCCGTGCCTTCATAGATTGATGGAAGGGGTGGAAGCTGGCCGGGAGGCTTAAAGAGTCCTTCCAAGTCCTTGGAAATCCTTCAAAAAGTATTAACAATATCATGCATATGAAAATATATATTATTAAATACCACTTTATTTCTATGACACCAGATGAACCAGCATGTGAAAGAAAGTTTCATCAATGCTTCAATTGCCTCTTGTTTGAATGGGCATTTCTGAAACACAAAATCCTTAAACCATTCAAAGAAAGTGTTGTGATTTTTCTTCCATGAACTATTTGAAGGATGAAGTTGGTCCCAAACTTGCTTAAGTATCGGACATGAGAAAAGGTTATGTATGAAGAGTGGTCTCACTATCAGCATTATAAAGAGAGCATTGGGAGCTAATCGATGAAATGGAAGTGTAGAGATTTTCTCTAATGGGGAGAACCCCATTACAAGCTTTCCGCATGAAACTTTTAATTTTGTTAGGCATGGGGTTATGTCAAATGTGTTTCCAAACATTCCATGATCGGATTGGATTGATGAAGAAGATGGAGTCACTATTGATTCATATCCCAGTCTAACTGAGAATAAGCCTTTTATATCATGCTTCTAGATTATTTCATTTGATTCCAAATTTGGAGCTAAGGAGATACTAAAAATGTCTTCGACCTCAACTTAGGAAATGAAAGGTCTAATGAGATCATTATTTTTTCTCGATTAGTTAAGCCACCTTGAAATATGACAATCCGAAGGACGTTGAGATGACAATCTCCTAGATTCTAGCTTAGGGATCCTAGCATCCCCCCATATATTAATATTTTCGCCTGATCCCACTATCCACAGATAATTTCTTAGCATGACTTCACATCCCTTTAATATGCTTTGCCACTCCCAAGATCCATGTTTCCTATATCATGATGGAGAAAGTGTTAATGAGGAAAATAGATTGACTTCAGGACTCTAGAACATAAGACATAGGATTTGACATTAATCTCCACCCTTGCTTTGCTAAGAGCGCCAGGTATGCAACATGTAGATCTTTGAAACCCATTCCTCCAACCTTTTCAGGTCTCCTCAATGTATCCCATTTGACCTAGTGGATTTTTCGTTCCTAAGATCTCTGACCCCATCAAAAAGCACATTGATTTTTATTCATGATATGACAAATTGATTTCGGTAGAAGAAAACTCGACATTGCATAAGATAGAATGGCTGAGACAATGGATTTCAACAACACCTCTTTCCCTACTAACAATAATAGGCATTCTTTCCATCTAGCTAATCGAGCTTTAACTTTCTCATGAATAAAGAAAAATAATTCCATTTTTCATTTTCCCAAAACAAACAGGAGGCCTAAGTATTTTCCTAGGTGGTGAACAACATTTATTCTCAAACACCAAAAAATTTGGGAGGCTTCCTCCAGAGGAGTATTATTACAAGAGATTAATTCAAACTTTTCACAATTTATCGTTTTCCCTAATACGGCTTGATATTGCTAGAGGTTACATTGGATTTCTTGGGCCAATTAGGTGGTAGTTTCAGGAAAAAAATGAGGCAGTCATCTGTAAACAGAAGATGAGATATTATTGGGCTCCTGTGACAAATATTGATTCCTTTAGTTTGACCATTTTGGATAGCACAATTAAAACCAACATAACAACTTTCCAATGTAATGAGAAACAGCTATGGAGAAAGAGGGTTACCTTAATGAAGGCCTCGTGATGGTTTAAATTGTTGACTCAGGGCTCCATTAGTTAAAACTCGAAAGGATGTAGAAGAGATACAAAAGACTATCCATCCATACCATTTCTAGTTAAACCCCATCTCCATAGATTTAAGAAGGAATGATCATTCTACACGATCATATGCCCTATTCATATCCAATTTGAATGTCATTAGGTTCGTCTTTCCTTTATGAATGTGTATATGGTGGAATAGCTCATGAGCTAGTAAGATACTATCCAAAATCAGCTTGTCTTTGAGAAAGACACTTTGATTTTCTAGGATGAGGTCACCAAGAACCTTCTTGAGTCTTTTTTTCCAAAAACTTTGCAAAAAGAATGAAGATGAGGTCACCAAGAACCTTCTTAACCTTTCCCTTGGAAATGGAAAGGCCATACTCTACCATCTTTTCTCTCAAGAGGCAACCTTCTATGTTAATCTATTAGTAAATTAGAAACCAGATAAGTGAGTAGAAATAATAATAAAGTAGCACATTCTGTAACACGAAATGGGTTAAATGCCAAAAAATAAATAGGTTGGGTCTCAAATCTACCTAATTGGTTAGTTAAGGCTATAAAAGAAGAGCACCCCGGATTGTGTGTGCAAAAAATTTGCCTGTACGATATGCGCACACACCAAGGGGCGAATGCATCAGCTCTGAAAAGTGATAAGCACCCCCCAAAAAGTGTAAGTCACTTTTCGGTGCTGATGTGTCCACCCCCTGGTGTGTGCATATTCACACAAGTTTTAATTGGATTCTAATAAGATGTTCCTAGGCTAGACTATGTTCTCAACCTTAGCAATATTTCCTTACTTGAGTCTATGAAATTTGGTAATATTGGTAGAAATGTAGGGATTGTTTGGGTAACTAAAGTAAAGATTAGTTTTCCATAAATAATTTTATATATCACATTACATAGACCAATGAATTCTTAGAGCTTGCATTGTATTTCTTAGTTTTTCAACTCATTAATGATTCAAGTTCTTGTTTTATAAGCTATTGGACTTTCAATAAGCAGGATCTATAGTTAATGATATGCGGTGATTGGTAACAGAACATAAGGATGCATCTTACATATCATTGCGTGGTGAGCTCTAAATTAATGTTTGTTGTTAAGTACAATGTTATAAGGAGTGCAAATTACTTTAACTACTGCTTGAAATTTTTATTTTTCTCATTTTGCAGGTATTTTCAAGAGCTCTGAGATGGCTAAGAGATCAAAGAGACAACGTGGAGCTACTATAGCTGCCAACCTACATGAGGGAAATGTAGGCATACAAATCTCAAGTGGAGATTCTACTTCACCACAACAAGTATCACCAAACAAAGGAATGGATGAGGCCCCTCAAGTATAAAAGAAGAAAACTAGGGGCCCATCAAGATTGGAAGTTTCTGACAAAAGCATACCACAAAGGATTTAGGTTGATTAGAATGCAAATTGTCAGTCAATTAAACATGCATCAACTAAATTTTCTACTCAAATAGGGATCATTGTACACGAGTATGTACCAATGACTTAGAAGTTGATCACACCTTCCTGTGCAGTTAGCGAATGTCTTGTGGACTTGTGTTAAGGTATTTTATAGATATGTGATATGTCGATAAAAAATTATTAGTCTTTTTCTTTTCAATAACTTCTTGTATTTTCTTATGCCTATTCAGCTAATATTCATAATTGACGATTGCCATAGGAAAATTATTCTACAGATGATGGGAAGAAGTTGGCAAAACTACAAAAAAAAAAAAAAAAAAATATTAACAAATAAAATCAAAGATCTAGTTGAAAGGTTGGAAAAACTTAAGGCGTATAAATTGGCTAAATCTAATTGGGATGCTTTTGTAAAAGTCCGTACTTCCCTTGAATTCCAAGTAAGTAATTTTTTGTTAGACTCTTTTATAAATATTTTTTCATATATATTTTAAAACTTATTATTTTTATAAGAGAAGAGTAAGAAATAAAAATAAATTTGATCAAAATAGACCCTTTCACACATAATGAGTCGAAAGGGCTATGCACGATTGGAGGTTGACATGGTAAAATTAAGTCGTTACTTTGATTTAGATTTTGTAATGTAAAAAGTTAAATTTTCTTATCATTATCATCACTTTTTTTTATGTTTTATTTCTTAACAATCATAACCTAAAAATTTTATATTGTAAAGGAAGGAGAATCGGACACTTTCAGCGGTGTCTAACTAGAGTTGATGTATGGATACGTAGCCATACCAAAAAGAGTGAGGCACCCATTAATGAGGTCGCTGCAAATACAATGGTAAGAAGTTCCTCTTATTTATTAGGGTATCAACATTTATAGTATGTCACTTTCTAAACTTTTAATGCTTTTGTCATTCAGCAAAAAAATCCAAGAATGTTCACAAAAGTCTACGACTGAGACTATTAGCTCTTTGAAAGATGATGTAATTTCCTAAATGCTTGGTCCTGAACGTTGAGGTTGAGTATGAGGGCTTGGATTTGGGGTGACCCAGTAAAGTCGATGTACATAAAACGTAAAGTGAGAGGGAAAAAAACTAAAAGATCATGTGCATAACCTCATTGAGGAACTAAATGAGACAAGAGCTCATATGTTGAAGCAGGAGGAAATGGTGCTAAAAATGGTAAGTGTTCAACATTTTCTTTAATTTTATGAGTGTAATCTGTATGACTAGATGCTAAACACTTCTTTTATATATTTCATTAATTTTATCAATATAAAATAAAACAGGTACACAATGGATGTGAGAGTGGCGGTGATAAGGACAGGGCTGCACATACTATTGGACCTACTCATCAGGCAAATCTATATCATCCATAACTACATAGAAAAAAATTTACCATGAAAAGACAATATTTTGTATAGTTTCTAACTTTTTTCCATCATATTTATTATAGTCTCAGTCCAACATCCCTGAGAAGGCCAAATACAAACTATTTCATTTTAATGGGACAGGTGAAATAATTGTAATACATAAATTTGAATCAAATGATCTTCAAACATTAGTGCATCACTATCCTCTTGGATCCGAGTATTGGAAAGTTTGGGTGGTTCATGTAATTGAAGATGTGGATTTATACCACTATCCTCTTGAATCCGAGAATCGTGTTCTGAAGGGATAATGCTATCCCTCGTTCCATGTAAACATGGATAACGGTTTTATCCATTCAAAGTCCTTTTATTTTTTTGTTTGTCCATGGTTTGCTAAGCCAACAAGGCACCTCAATCTAGATTTTTCTGGTGCAAACAGTTTTTTATAAAAAGAAAGAAATATGCAAATAAATATACAAGTAATGAAGATTAAGAGATGCTGATTTGATTTTGTACCAAGAAGGGAAGCCCGTGTGACACTTGAGGTTCAGCTGAGCTAGGAGGCACTTGAAACCCCGGTACAAAAACAAGCAGCATCCTTATATGTGTACGTAGAAGAAATATAGGCCACTAATACCCATTAGTTTCTCGCGTAGGTGACTGAACCATTTTAGTGGATAATGATTGTTAACCTATTTATAAATAAAAAAATAGACACCACAATTATTTGAGTTTCGTCAAGTCGCGTGTACAATTAATGAATGCACATAGGAGTCATTTTGCGCAATTCTAGCTAGAGGAGATTAGTTGTCTTGGTTTATTCTAACAAAACATCTATAAACTCTCTAAACGTATCACAGACTGACACATGATGTGTTTTTGAATTTGTTTCTTTTTAGACACCTTTTTTTTTAATTCTGTGCGAAATTGGTTGTCCTAGTCTATCCAGTCAATCCACTGATTAAAAAGATTTCAAAATTCAATGGTTTATAATGATACCAAGAAATGGATCACCACGATAGTCTCCCGATGGCCTTCGATCTAGAATTTTTGGGGTTTACCTTACCTGCACACAAGTACAAAACAGCGTCGGTGTGGCACCGGCCAACACCCCTCCGACACCCAAGTCAGCCCTCCTAGATCAGGGAGTTTCCTATTTTTTATTCCCTGATAGTGATGGCACTTACCTCCCTTTTCAAGCATTTTTTCCCATAAATATTCTTCCAGTTAGTTGGGAGAACATGGAAACATGGTGCACGTGTTGCCGTTGGATTGGTTGTCAGTCTGTCTCACTCTACATCATGAAACGACCAATTTATCTTATTCGAGGCCTTTCAGTGGATCGGGCAGTTGTCACTTATGGTATTATGTATGATGTCGGGTTATCCTCGGTCTATCAGTGATGAGTCACTCGGTGCACAGATCGACCGGGTATATCGTTGACACATCACTCGGCATGAGTGTCATTCGGGTCTACCACCGGTAAATCGCTCAGCACGCATGTCGTTCGGGTATATCACCAGTAGATCGCTCAACACGCATGTCATTTGGGTCTATCACTGGTAGATCACTCGGCATGCGTATTGTTGGACACGGATTGCTATCTGGTTGCTCGTTGAATTGGTTGAATCGGGGTGGTTTACCTGGTCAATCGGCTTGATTGACCAGAACCCGAATCCTTCGCCATCAGTTGCCCCCCCATTCCCTTGGTCTATTAGTCCTAACGAGTAAAGGGAATGTGTAAATTCATTTGCGTCGGTTGACCTGCCGATGTCTCAACGTCATTGTCTCAAGCTCCGCATCATTAATGGCAACAAGACGTTTGGTTTGAGCATCATTTTCCCTCGAACCGCACCTTCATCCAATGGTGGGGAGAGGAATAGGCAATCTGATGGCTAGGGGCAACCTACAAACTTTATAAAAGGGGGGCTTTACTTCATTTGAGTACCTTCCATTCTTCTGCGATTGCTCCCTAAAGTAGTCTGAGCTATCTTCTTCATTTGTGCCGGTTTCGTCCATCGGAGATCATCAACCAGGAAGTTCGATAAGAGGTACTCTTTATATTTCTATTTCCTTCGCTTTTTCTTTTTTTTTCCTTTGAGTCAAATTGCTTTTGTTCTGTCATTTTTCTTTCCTATCCTAGTTATTTGTGCTTAATCGCACCAGTAAGCCAGTAGGGTGACCCTGGATCCCACCGGAGTCCCCTTCGGGTTTCACTTAGTGCATTGTTGTTACTACCTTCGCACCTAGTGTCAACTTCCCGACCTGGGTGTTTTAGGATTTGAGTCTTCCTTCTTAAGCTTTGTGATAGGTCAGGTCTTAGAAGTGTTAGGTCCCTTGACTAGTGTCGTATACATGCTTAGTCGGATGAATACCTATTCCGAGTCAACCAAGTCTGTAATGGCCCTTGATTCAGACTTTGCCAGAGGTGATTCCCTAATGCAGCTCAATCTTTGATGCCCACTAGGATCGGTCGATTTTTTGGAGTGCCATATTCAACCAAGGGTGTCCTTTCTACTTTGCCGAGGTCTTAACTTGAGAACCTACATCGTACCTACCACATCCCTGAATCGGTAAATCTTAGGGTTCCCGCTTTTGACGAGTGGGCCTCTTCTTGCCTACCGAATGAGGTTTCTATATTCGAGCAAACTCTAGAAGCCAGTTTACATTTTCTTATCCCCTTATTCGTTCGTCAGCTCCTCACCCACCTTCATTTTACTTTGGGTCAAGTCATGCCCAACGGGTGGAGGATTTTGATTGCCTGCTTGGTGTTATGGCCGGCGTGTAGTGGCAGTCAAAGTCACCACACCATCCTGGAGTTTCCTTACTACTACAAAGCGGTGGAAATGCATTCGGGGTAGTGGTATTTCACTGCCCATGTGCGCGAACATACGCTAATCACTGGTCTTCCAACGTCAAATAGAGGTTTGAATAATAAATTCTTTTTCGCGTCCGGGGATGGGCTAGAATCCTTTCCATGGGAGTTGCCTCTCAAACGAGTCCATACGGTTCCCAAGATATAGGGAGAGCCGTATAAAGAAGGAAATTCTCAGTCGTCTCAGTTTTCCATAATCATCTTTACTCGATTGGTCTAATCTTCATATTTTTATAGCATTGGCTAAGCGTCCTCTATCTAAAGCCCAACTCTTAAGAATAAACCAAGCCCTTGCGCACCCGGTTCGGGACTACTCCTTACTGGTGAATCCGAAATCCATTTCTATATATTTACTAGGTCCAGAAACTCCTCCCTCTAGGCCCTCAGCCTTGCCAGTCGATCAGGTGTCGAGGTCGTCAGCATCGCCCACTATTACACACGGTTGGTCAGGCAACTAGTCTGTCCCATCTTCCAGTAGTTCGTATAGGTCATTGTTTCACTTCATCATCATTCATCGTCATTTTTTATTTCATTTTTTTAATATCTTTTACTTCTTTTATGCAGATATGTCGGTTGTACCATCTAAGTCTTCCTTAGCGAGAGTCGCCTCTAACGTAACCCCTAGGAGCTCTTGTAAAAAACCCAAGTTTTCCCATTGTCGCTTTGCAAAGAAGGACGCATCCAACTTCGCTCCTCAGACGGCCGCTCTGCTGGTCGAGATGCCTCCTCCTTCAGTCATTGACTTAGAGGCGGCCCCAACGTTCGACGAGTGTATCAAGAACCTACCCCGTGACATCCCTGGAGGGTCGAACAAGGGGAAGGAAGTGTTTTAGCCCTCTCTGCTGGCTAATGAGGGAGAAACCGTCGCTTACCTCCGGTCGGTTATCTCCAACCAAGATTTAAAGAGCCTCTAGCCTAATAAAATGGATGTTCTGGCAAGCAGCGTCTTCTTCGATCTCGGGAAGGTATTGCGTAGATACACTTATTTTTATTTTCTTGATCTCAATCATGACACTTCGTAACCTATTATCGATCCTCCCTATCGTAGGTGTTGACCAAAATGGCGGTTCTCCCCAATCACCAGCTCACCACTGACCGTTATAATGGTGACCTTAGCAAGAAGTGGCTAAGGCTAAATCTAAACAGTCAACTTTGAGGGATAAGCTGGCCACTGCTAAGGACAAGCTTAAAGGTAGTGAGACTACCTTGGAGCTGGCCCAGGATCAGCTTGAAGGGGAGAAGGCCGGTGCAGCAGTCTTGCAGGCTTCGTTGGACGAACTAAGGTCTTAATGGGAGGTAGAGAAGGGAAAGGTCACTAATGAGGCAGTTGCAGCGTTCATAGAATCCGAGACCTTTACTAACGAGACCATGGAATTCTATATCAGTGGCTTCAAAACCCTCTGTCATAGGGCTTTGAGGGCCTACCCTAATCTCGACCTCTCCATGTTCAAAGCAGATGTTGAGTCGACATCTGTTGTGCTCGAGCCAAGAAAGGAGGCGGTGGTAGAGCAAGAGAAAGACGATGCAACCTCTTAGGGTCTGGCTCTTTTTATTTATCTCTTATCAGGATAGAGCATCCTTTGTTTTGATCTTTCTTATAACTCAACAACTATTAAGTAAGTTTTTTTTCTTTCATTCTATGTGATTGCCATATTATGTCACCCTTTTCATTAATCAACTCGTTAACTCTTCGATGTGCAAACCGAGGGCTTACGATGCAAACCGAGAATCCGAACGTGGACCGTTGCCTTAGGTCAAGGGCTTCAACCTATTTGTTCAACTTCACTCGAGCATTAGTTATAAACTATCGTAATGGACCAAGGGTCGTTTTATTGGACTTAGTCCATTTTTCCAATTCCACTCGGGGCAATAGTTGTAGACCATTGTAGTAGATTGAGGGGTCAAGTGGCTGGGCTTGGCCATTTTTACAACTCCACTTCGGGATGTTGATTGTAGGTCATTGTAGTAGACCAAAGGGTCGTTTTACCAGAATTTGTCCATTTTTTCGACTCCACTTAGGGAAATGATTATAGATCGTTGTAGTAGACCAAGGGATTGTTTTATTAGACTTGGCCATTTTTATGACTCCACTCAGAACGGGTTGTAGATCGTTGTAGTAGATCGAGGGGTCATTTTACCATACTTTATCCATTTTTTTGACTCCACTCGAGGCAATGATTGTAGATCATTGTAATAGACTGAGGGGTCATTTTAATGGACTTGGTCATTTTTATGACTCCACTTGGGACGTTGGTTGTAGATTATTGTAGTAGACCGACGGGTCATTTTATTGGACTTAGTCATTTTTACGACTACTCAAGATGTTGGTTGTAGATCATTGTAGTAGACCAAGGGATCATTTTACTAGACTTTGTCTATTTTTATAACTTCACTCGGGACGATGCTTGTAGATTATTGTAGTAGACCGAGGGGTCATTTTATAGGACTTGACCATTTTTACGACTTCACTCGGGACGTTGGTTGTAGATCGTTGTAGTAGACCGACGGGTCGTTTTATTGGACTTGACCATTTTTACTACTCCACTCGAGACGTTGGTTGTAGATCATTGTAGTAGACCGACGGATCATTTTACTAGACTTTTTCCATTTTTACAACTCCACTCAAGACGTTGGTTGTAGATCGTTGTAGTAGACTGAGGGGTCGTTTTACTAGACTTAACCATTTTTACAACTCCACTCGGGACATTGGTTGTAGATCGTTGTAGTAGATCGATGGATCATTTTATTGGACTTGGCCATTTTTATGACTCCAGTCGAGACATTGGTTGTAGATCGTTATAGTAGACCAAGGGGTCATTTTACCTGACTGTATCCATTTTTACGACTCCACTCAGGATGTTGGTTGTAGATCATTGTAGTAGACCGAGGGGTCGTTTTACCGAATTTTGTCCATTTTTACGACTCCACTCGGGACATTGGTTGTAGATCATTGTAGTAGACTGACGGGTCATTTTATTGGACTTGGCCATTTTTACGACTCTACTTGGGACGTTGATTATAGACTGATGTACCACATAAAACAGTAGACAAATCCCAATATATTAAATAAAAAGAGATTACATAGCTATTGATAGTACCTTTTTAAGTGTTCAACGTTCAATGGTCGAGGCAGAGGTTTTCCCTCCATGGATTCTAGGTGGTAAATGTATTTCCAAGAAATCTAGGTGACTCTGTGGGGCCCCTCCCAATTGGGCCCCAACTTGTCGTCTCCAGGTATTTGAGTGACTATGCTGACCTTTTGTAGGAAAAGCTCCCTGATCTGAAAGCCCCTCGATCGCACACGAGCATTGTGGTATCTCATCATTCTTTGTTGATAAGCAACCATTCAAAGGGAAGCTTTATTTCTCTTCTCCTCCATTAAGTCTAGGTTCAAGCGTAGCTCCTTTTCTGTAAACTTGTTGGTGGTTTCTAGATTCTCAGACTCGCCATCCCAATCTCTACGGGGATAATTGCTTCATAGCCGAAGGCTAAGGCATACAGGGTCTCCCTTGTCGAGCCTCTCGAGGTAGTTTTGTAGGCCTAGAGGACCCCTAGTAACTCTTCAGCCCACTGTCCTTCCGATGCTTCTAGCCTGGTTTTGATTATCTTCAATATAGTCCTATTGGTGACTTCCACTTGACCATTTGCTTGAGGATGTGCCAAGGATGAGAAATGGTTCGTAATTCCTAGTTGAGAACAAAACTCACAGAAATGTTTGTAGTGGAACTGTCTCCCATTGTCTGTGACGATAATTTGTGGTATTCTGAATCAACATATAAGGGCCTTCTACACGACGTCGCGTATATTGTGCTCGGTGATTGTTGCTAATGCCTCGGCCTCGACCCATTTTATGAAATAGTCCATGGCTACCACCAAAAACTTCCTTTGCCTTGTCGCTTGGAGAAGAGGCCATATGATATCTATGCCCCACTGGGCAAAGGGCCACGGGCCCACGATGGGTGTCAACTCTTCCGCCAGCCATCTGGGGATGCTGGTGAACTTTTGATAGCTATCACACCTTCAAACGAGGTCTGTCGAGTCATTCTGCATTGTGGGCCAATAATATCCGGCTCTAACTAGCTTGTGGACGACTGTCCGACGCTCGGAGTGATTTTCGCATATCCCTTCATGGACCTCTCTCATGACATAATCGGCTTCATCTGCTGACAGACATCTCAGATCTGGCATGGTGAAGCTTCGTTTGTACAAGATGTCGTCAATCAGGGTGTCTCAGGCGGCTCAAAGTTTGAGCTTTTGGGCTTCAACTCGGTCAGATGGTAAATCGCCCGTTCTGAGGAATTGTGTGATGGGAGATCTCCAGTCATCTTCAAGTCTGCTAGTGCAAATGGAGATGTTTGGTTCAGCTTCAGTGTTGGGTCGAGTGGGATGGCTAACAGGTAGCTGATTCTTCACGACGTATTTATCGTCCGAAAACAATCGTGCCAGACGATTGGCCTATTCATTCTGACTCCTAGGTATGTGCTGGACGCTGACTGCCTCAAAGTGTGACATAAGCTCGGTGAACTAAGTCAAGTATTTTTTTTCATTCTATCCTCTTTCACCTCATATTCGCCGGTTACTTTCCCCTCAACAAGTTTTGAGTCGGTGTAAGTGGCTACATGCACCACCCCTGCTTCTTTTGCCAGATTCAAACTGGCTATTAGTGCCTCATACTCTGCTTTATTATTCGTCGCGTTGAATCCTAGCCATATGGCGTATTCGATCTCTAACCCCTCTGGTGTGGACAATAGGAGTCCTGCACCACTAGACAAGGCAGTAGACGATCCATCGACATGTAGGGTCCATTTGTCTTCATTGTTCATCATCTCAGCTAGAGTTAGCTCTACCAAAAAGTCTACTAAAGCTTGTCCCTTGATAGTGGTTCTCGATCGGTAGCTGATATCATGTTCGCCTAACTCTATCAACCAGTTCACCATCCTACCCGACCCCTCTGGCTTCTGTAACACTACCCTCAAGGGTTGGTTTGTTAATACAATAATAGGATGGGCTTGGAAGTATGGTCTGAGCCTCCTTACTGTGACCATGAGGGCGAGGACCAACTTCTCTAGGGGAAAACATTTGAGTTCCGCTCCATGAAGTGCTCTGCTAACATAATATATAGGGATTTGATTATGCTCATCTATGACCAAAATCGAGCTCACTACAACCTCGGACACTACCAGATATAGGTATAAGTCTTCTCCTTGTGTCGTTCAGCTAAGCGTTGGTAAACATGATAAATGTTGCTTGAGGTCTTGAAATGATCATTCGGATTCCTTGATCCATTCGAAACCCTTCTTTAGGAGTCGAAAGAAAGGAAAGCATTTGTCTGTTAGCTTCGAAATGAAACAGCTAAGGGCCGCAACTCTCCTTATAAGTCATTCGACATCCTTTGTGGTTTGTGGTGACTACATGTTTATGATCGCCTCAACTTTCTCGGGGTTGACCTCAATTCCCCTATGAGAGACCATGAAACCTAAGAATTTCCCAGTAGCCACTCCAAAGGCACATTTAGCTAAGTTGAGCTTCAGTTGGAATTGTCTTAGGGTATAAAGCGTTTCTTCTAGGTCGTCGATGTGTCTTTCGACTTCCATGCTTTTCACCAGCATATCATCCACGTAAACTTTGACATTCCTCCCAATCTAGGCTTCGAATACTTTATTCACCAACCTCTGATATGTTGCCCAAGCATTTTTTAGGCCGAAATGGCATAACCTTGTAGCAATATGTGCATTGGTCGGTGATGAAGGATGTTTTTTTCTCGATCACCCCTTTCCATTCGTACCTAGTTGTAACTAAAGAATGCGTCCAGGAAGCTAAGCAAAGCATATCTGGAAGTGGAGTCAACCAAAGCATTTATCCTTGGTAGCGAAAAACTGTCCTTTGGGCAGGCCTTATTCAGGTCGGTGAAGTCTACACACATTCTCCATTTCCCATTACTCTTCTTAACCAGTACTACATTGGCAATCCAGTCGAGATAGGCGACCTCTCATATGAATCTCACATTTAAAAGTTTATTCACTACCTTGGCTATAGCTTAATTTATTTCAGCGGCAAATGTCATTTTTTCTGTCTAACCAATTTGGCAAAAGGGTCAACACTTAGCCTATGTGTGATGACCCTCGGGTCGATACTTGGCATGTCAGCATGAGTCCAAGCAAAGGCATCTTTGTATGTCGTCAGGAGTTCCTTCAAATGAAGCTTGAATTCTTCTGGGAGTGTCTTTCCCACATGCATGACACATTTGGGACTGCTAAGATCAATGCTAAGTGCCTCCAAGTCTTCTACAAGCCCTATCTGCTCAACTTGAATCTTGTTATTTTCTATGTCATCGATGACGAGAGCTTCTTTTGATTTTTTTGCCCCTCAAAGATGCCACATAACACTCTCAGTTCACTATTTGATCGCCTCTGACCTCCCTAACGCCTTCCTCGATTAGGAAACGTATTAATAAGTGATAGGTGGAGGTGACAGCCTTCATTTTGTTGAG
This sequence comes from Platanus orientalis, assembly GCA_025762735.1. Classification (NCBI taxonomy): domain Eukaryota; kingdom Viridiplantae; phylum Streptophyta; class Magnoliopsida; order Proteales; family Platanaceae; genus Platanus; species Platanus orientalis. Next base: position 645 of record JAOXJP010229034.1, on the reverse strand, counting down.
TGTGGGCCTACTGAGGATGGCGTTGTACGCCGAGGGACAATCAACAACCAAGAAGTCGACTGCCTTTGTTATCTAACGAGTGTTATCCTTGACCATCACTGGTAATGTGATGACTCCCATTGGATATAGCTTGCCTCTGATGAATCCCACAAGTGGCGACGCGGTTGATCGGAGTGTATCTTTTCCGATCCCCATCTACTTAAAGGCAGATAAATATAGAATGTCCGCAGAGCTATCGTTGTCGATAAGTATCCTCCTGGTTCGATGGTTGGCTATGATTAGCGTGACCACTAGGGCAACATCATGAGGGTGTTGGACTCCTCAAGAATCTTCCTCTGTAAAAGTAATGTTCTCTTGACAAGTTCAAGGATATTTTTAGGGTCCATCAGTTGTATAGACCTCATTCCTTGAAGACTTCAAGGCCGGTGCATGCATCCTTCGTGTTGATGCCGACTCACCACCCCTGCAGATCCTCCTGTGATGTCTTTTATTCTTGAAGTGGCTCGGGCTCAACATTCCTCTTGCTCGGTGATCTTTCTGCCCTTTCTGATGATGTCCGGGGATGACCAGCCATGAAATGCCTCAATCTTCCTTGTCAGATAAGTGCTTCCACCTACTCTCTTAAGTCATTGCATTTCTCTGTAT
>JAOXJP010229033.1:0-49948 GCA_025762735.1 Platanus orientalis | reverse complement strand
GATTATAGGGTGGATTCAAATGGACATGTCATGAAAGCCAATGGATGATACAAGAGAGTTCATAGAAGATACAAATTCAAATAAAGAGATGGGATAGGAGATGCAATCTTAAAATTGCAATAATATATAAATACACCAAATCAAACATATTAACTTTTAAAAGTAAATCAAATAAGAACTATATGGACTTTTTCTCAATCAAAAATAAAATAGTTAACATATAATGATTACAATGTTTATTCAAGGAAGATCCTAACCACAAGATATAGATAGAGGTTAATCTCACAAAGTTTATTCTAAGGAAATGAGATTAATCTCACAAGAACTAGATTTTGGCACCTAAAAGGATAAATAGCAATATTTAGCAATAAATTAATACAAGGATAAAAATAAAATTTGGAGGAAAAATTAATGCCATGTATAATTAAATGGTTGACTGTCCCAAAAGTTGTGAAAAATGTTTTTGGTGAATCCAGAGAGATAAGCAACCATCTAAAGAAACTTGATGGTAGAATAGTGAAATTTGAATAACCATGAGGTATAAGAGGTTTTTCTTGTTATAAGGCTCAACAAAAGACCAGGAATGATGAAGATAAAAAGGTATTCAAAATGCTAATAAGAAACTGAGAAATTATGCTAACAAGGTATTTTACTTTTGTCACAAGTTAAATACTTCGGATGGTAAGATATATGCATACAAGGTGGTAGAACGAAAGATAGAAAACATAGATCACGTTAAATCCAGTAAGAGTGGGGATAAAAGACTTTTAATAAAGACAGCTAGATTAAAGAAATGTACAAGAAGTATTTACTTAAAGTATAAAACGAGGATTGCATAACAATGCTGGTTTATGAGAAATTGGCAGCGTCAATTAGGTAGAAGGTTGTATTTTTTCTTTCTTTCTTTTCCCTTCTTCTTCTTCTTCATAGAGTTTGCTTATTTGAAGCTAAAGAGGCCATAAAAATTGAAGGCAAGTACAACACTAGGATTAGATTGTAATTCCTTTAAGATTTAAAATGCATAGGAAACATTGATCATTCTTATTAAGTAAGTTATTCAATAAGATAATTAGAACTAGAAAATGCCAAATGAATGGAGGAAAAACATCATGATACTTATTTACAATAACAAATGAGATATTAAGAATTACACCAATTATCATAATATCAATCTTATAAGCGATACTATGAATCTTTGGGAGAAAATGATTGAGCATAGACTAAATATGAAACTAGGTATCAAAAATTAGTTTGAATTTGTGTTAAGAGGTTAACGACTAATGTTATTTTCTTTCTAGGGTTATTGAAGAAAAAAAAAGTTTTGATAAAAGAAAGATCTTCGGATAGTGTTTATTGAGTTGAATAGAGCATATGAACAGGTGATTAAAGAGATTATTTGCTGGGTTATTGAAAAGATAAAGAGTCTCAAATAGATATATTAACTTAGTTAAAGATTCATGTGTGATAGAATGGTAATTAATATTATAACAACTCAAGAAGAGAAAAATTAGTTTTCGATCATAATGGGTTTACACTATAGGTTAGCATTGAGCCAATATTTCATTGCATTGGTTATGGATAAGTTGGCTAGGAATACAGGTGGAGGTTTCATGACATATGTAGTTTATTGATGATAAAATTTTGATAGACACACCTAGAGAGGAGTGAATGCCAACTAAAAAATTGAGAAAGTTTTTAGAATCAAAAGGATTTAATATAAGTTGGACTAAAATATGATATACAATATTTAATTTTTCTTAAGAAAAAAAAGGAGAAGTAAATGAATAGTTAAGATTAGATACTTATAGTGACATTTTATCATTATCTCGGTTTAATCGTTTATAAGGAGGGAGATATTAAAGATGATGCTGATCATGGAATCAAAGAGTGGTAGATGAAGTAGAGAAGTGCTTTGGAGTGCCCTTGTAATCTGATGGGAAAGATTATACCAAGGCCCCTACTAGCCGATTCTGATAAACAAGCATGACCCCGATCCTAGCAGAACCGACCCATAAAGTCCTCAAGAAGATCAACCTGGGACTCAGGATTTCCTTGGGAACCCCCAACCCCCGGCAAACCAAATGCCGAAGCCATCGGCAAAAAGCCAGAAAAATCCCTCGGTACCAACCTCGAGTATCCACGAGTGGCATTGACTATCACCCAGCACCGAAAGACTAGTCAAGACCTTGAGGCACGTAGCACCCGAGACTCCCCAACACGCAGAAACACAGCAACCTCGATTACTATGCTTAAAGACAAGCACAAAACTGTTATAAGAAGGGAATATTCTCTGCAGCAGGTCTGGCATTCTGAAAAAGTAACAGAAAGAGCAGGGAGAGATGCGACCAAAACTATGGATGAAAGCGACATGCGAGATCTCCATTGATATGCCACCACTCCAACTTATAAATACAGGTAGTGGTTCATCCTTGAGGCATGAGACAATAGAAACCCTAAAAAGAGAGAGCTCTACTTCTACTTCCCCCTACCACATCTGACTTGACCTTCGGAGAGCTAGAGACTAGCATCCTATCAGCGCCTAGCTTCCTGACCTTTCCTCACTTCGTTTATGCAGGGCCTCCTCTACCAGAAACCTGGGATGATCGTGGGACCATTTGATCAGCGTAAAAGAGCTTGTAAACCGATACGCTATCAGTTGACACCGTTTGTGAAAATACCATTTCTCGGAGAACCTTAGGTCCGCATGGTTAAAACCAAGTCAATGGTAGTTCAACACGACAAGGGTGCCAGACCTAACGGACGAGAAACCTCTGTCTCCGATGGAGCACACCCAAAAACTCTAAGGGTGGTTGTTCTAGAGCAGTAGATTCAAGGACTGACTACAAACATATAATTGCTGATGAAACAGAACTGAGAAATCATGCAAGAGCTGCGAGGCCACTAAGGAGCGACCGATGACCACCACTCAAGACCACCGGGACCCTGCATCCCCTCAACTAGAAGTCGTGACCAGAAGTGCAAAGATGAAGCGATTAGTGGCACGGCCTATCAATTCCTAAAGGCAAGCCAGCTTGGAGGAAGGATCCACATCCTAGACTTCTAGGAGGAAAAAATAGAGGATGTAAGGAGGGAGATGACTGCCATGAAAGAGGCCCTCAAAGGAAAAACCCTAGCCACCATTGACAAATTGATTCAGAGGACAGACCATCCCTTTACCCCAGAGGTAATGGCTCAACCTCTTCCCGATAAATATAAGCCACCTCAGATGGAGATGTTCAACGGCAGCAAGGATCCCCTTGATTATCTAGAAGCATACAAGACACACATGAATCTATAGGTGACCCCTAACAAAATCATATGTCAGGCCTTCCCTACGATGATCACGGGCTCCGCGAGAGTGTGGTTTAGCCAGCTGAAGCCCGGTAGCATCCCGACATTCAAAGTTGAGCCGATAGTTCGTCAGTTATTTCATCGGCTGCCAAAGACATCGGAAGTCGGCCACTTATTTGTTGAATATCAAGCAAAATAAGGGAGAGTCCCTACGAGACTATATGACTCAATTCAATAGAGAGATGTTGCAAGTGGACGATGCTGAGGAGAAGGTGATCATCGGCACTCTCATGATAGGACTGCTGTTCTCCAAGTTCCTCTTCTCTTTGTCCAAAATCCCCCATCCTGCATAACCGACCTCATGGTGAAGACGCAACGACATATGAATGCTAAGGACACTCTCAACACTAGATGAGAGTGAGATACCGGGCCTAGCTCATAGTCAGATAAGAGAAAGAGGGAGCAATAGCAAGCATCGAGGGAAGAAAGGGGTGGTCAAATAAGGGAAGGTAATAACAACAGCTGCGGGGTCAAGCCCTAGGTCAACCTCCCCCCGAGTAGGTTTTAGAACTACACACCCCTTAATGCACCTGTGGAGCAGGTCTTCTTACATATAAAGGATGACCCAAGCATTAAGTGGTCGGAGAGGATTCGAGCCCCGTCGGAGAAGAGAAGTCGTGATAAGTACTGTTGTTTTTATTGGGATCATGGCCACAATACCAATGATTGCTTTGACTTAAAGGAACAAATAGAAGCCCTTATTCAATGGGGACAGCTACAGAGATTCATCGCTAAGTGACATCTGATCAGATGCTAGGATACCTGTCGGGACTCTCCTGTTCAGAAAGAAAGAAAACCAAAAGGACCAATAGGGGAGATAAGGGTAGTAGCTGGGAGAGGAGAGTCCAACTCAGTAAGAAGATCACACGTGAGGCAGATTCATGCTGAGAGAGACCGACAAATGATGATGACAGAGAGGTCGATAAAGCAATATAAATTAAAGTATCCTCCTATCACCTTCTCTGTAGAGGACGCCTAAGGGGTGAGCCAATCACACGATGATGCATTGGTGGTGACATTGGTCATTTCAAACTACATCATGCACTGAATCCTCATCGACAATGGAAGCTTGGCAGACATCCTCTACTTCCCGGCCTTTGACTAGATGGGTATCGGACGAGACAAGCTTAACCCCATTCAAGCACCCTTGGTCGGATTCACGGGCGATAGGTTACTCCTGTTGGAAACTATCAATTTGTCAGTTACTATTGGGAGAGGAGAGCAAGAAGTTACCTAGGTGGTCGACTGTCCCTCTACATACAACGCGATCTTGGGAAGGTTGGTGCTAAATTGACTTAAGGTTGTCACCTCGACCTACCATCTCTTGATACGCTTCCTAGCTGAGGAGGGGAGTTAGGGAAGTCAGAGGTGATGAGGTGGTAGCTAGATAGTGTTATATGGCCTCGCTCAAAGGAGAGCTGGCCCTAAAGGAAACTATAGTGATCGACAACCTAGAAGTCTGAGATGAAAGGACCCAAGTGGTGGCAGAACTAGGAGGGGAGCTTGACGACATCATCCTCGATTCCAGTAAGCTAGATAGAGTTACCCGAGTAGGGTCAACCTGTTAGAAGAACTCAAGGGAAAGTTGTAGAACTTCCTCATTGAGAATCAGGATGTGTTCGCCTAGACGCACAACGACATACTGGGAATATACCCCAAACTGTCTATACACAGCTACATGTTAACTCAGCCTTGAGACCCATCAAACAGAAGAAAATAAATTTTGCTCGCTTCATAAGAGAAATCTACTACCCCAACTGGTTGGCAAACGTAGTTATGGTCCGAAAACTAAACGAAAAGTGGCATATGTGTATCAACTTCACCAACCTCAATAAAGCATGCCCCAAAGATAGCTTTCCACTCTCAAGGATTGACACCTTGGTAGACTCAATGGCTAGGCACCAGACCCTTAGCTTCACGGACGCCTTTTCGGGGTACAACCAGATAAAGCTGCACGAGTCTGACCAAGAGAAAACAGACTTCATCACTGACCGGGGGCTCTACTGCTACAAGGTCATTCCCTTTGGGCTGAAGAATATGGGGGGCGACTTACCAGAGACTAGTCAACGAGATGTTTAAAGGCCAAATCAGGAGAAACATTGAAGTGCACATAGACGACATGCTAGTAAAGAGCCTTCTTGCCAAACAACACCTCTCGAATTTGTGTGAGACTTTCCAGACTTTGGGTAAGTATAGGATGAAGCTCAACCTCAACAAATGTGCTTTCGGGGTATCAGTCGGGAAGTTCCTCGGGTTCATGGTCTCTCAATGAGGAATAGAAGTGAACCCTAAGAAGGTGAAGGCCATGATCGATATGCAACCACTGAGGAACATCAAAGAAGTACAACGGCTGGATGGGAGAGTGGCATCATTGAGCAAATTTATATCCCGAGCCATAGATAAGTGCATTCCTTTTTTTGCTTACTAGAAAAAGCTTTCTATTGGGATGAAGAATGTGACAAGGCCTTCCAAGGACTTAAATACCACCTCGGCCACTTGCCCGTTGATCTATGTGTACTTATCAGTATCAGAGACTGTAGTGAGCTCAATGCTGATATAGGAAGAAGCCAGAATACAAACACCCGTGTACTACACCAACAAAGCCTTCAGGGGGGAAGAGGAGAGGTGCCCGAGGGCAGAGAAGATGGCATTCACACTAGTCATCACGACCCGGCATCTAAGGCCTTATTTTCAGGCCCACACAATCCGGGTGCTAACAAATCAGTCGTTCAGGACCATTTGCATAAACTCAAGACCTCGGGGAGACTGGTCAAGTGGTCGGTGGAGTTAAGCGAGTTCGACATCGAGTACCATCCTCGGGGAGCTATCAAGGGCCAGGCTATTGCCAGCTTCATTGTTGCGTACACTTATATATTAGTCCTAGAGATTGAAATCAAGAAGAGCAACAAAAGGAGGAGGAAGTGAGCCAGGCAAAGTGGGTTATACACGTGGATGACTCCTCCACCAATAGCGCAGCAAGGGGAGGACTTGTCTTGGTCATGCCAAAGAGAAGCAAGCTCAAGTATGCCATAAGATTTGGGTTCAAGGTGACCAACAATGAGGTCAAGTATGAAACAATGATCACAGACCTACACCTTGCTAGTACTCTTATAGCCAAAAGGGTCAGAGTGAATAGCGACTCCCAACTAGTGGTAGGATAGGTGCAAGGAGAGTACAGGGTGAAGGATGGGCATATGAAATAGTACCTCGCTATAGCAATGAAAGAGAAGTTTCGATTTAGACCTTTTAGTATCCAGCGGGTCCCATGAGAAGATAATGAAGAAGCTGATAGGTTAGCCAGACTCGCGTCATCTGCCACTGAGAGCCTCAACCCCGGGATCATTATTGAGCATTTGCCTAAGTTAAGTATCTAAACAAAGGAAAGGGAAGCCAATGTAGCAAGTCCCGAGCCTAAATGGGCCAACCAGATCATAAGATATTTGAAAAATGATGAGTTACCCGAGGATAAAGAAGAGGCAAGAAAAGTGAAGACAAGAGAGTCAGTATCTATTTCTCGGTGACACTCTCTAGAAGAGGAGCTCCACTCTTCCCCTGCTTAGGTGCCTGTCTAAGGAGGAAGCTAGCTATGTTATCTGAGAAATACATGAGGGAATATATGGGAGCCACTCGAGAGGCTGGTTGATGGCCCACAAAGCAATCAAAACTAGATACTATTAGCCATCTATACAAAAAGAAGCTGCTCTCCTCGCTCAGAAGTGTGACAATGTCAAAGATTTTTCAACGTCCCAAGAAGCCTATAGAAGAATTAGCCCCAATAGCAAGGCCCTGTCCCTTTGCATAGTGAGGAATCAACATAGTCAGGCCACTTCCCATGGAGAAAGGATAAATGAGGTTCTTGGTGGTAGCCATCGACAATTTCACCAAGTGGGTAGAGGATGAACCCTTGGCAAAAATCACTGAGAAGAACATCTACAACTTCACCTAGAAGTCCATCGTCTGCTGGTTTGGGATTCCCCGAGTCATTATCAATGACAATGACAAGTAGTTCGACAACACCAAATATCAAAAATTTTGCACAAAGCTCAATATCAAGAATCACTTCTCTTCTCCAGCTCACCCTCAGGCCAATGTCCAAGTGGTAGTCACTAATAAAATGCTCTTAGGCATAATCAAGAAGAGGCTTGATAGCTCCAAAGGCCTTTAGCCCAAGGAACTGCCAAGTATCCTTTGGGCATACCGCACCTCGGTAAGGACTCCCACAGGAGAAACGCCATTCTCGCTGGCATTTGAAGCCTAGGCAGTGATACCTATTGAGATTGGAATGGCCACGCACAGAACGACAAACTTAGACTTAGAAAAGAACGAAGAAGGCCTCAAAAGCAACCTTGACTTATTGGGAGAGAACAAACAAAGTTGCACTTCGGACAGCCCCCTAAGAGCAAAAAATTAGCCAAATATTATAATTTCAGGGTCAAGGCAAGGAGATTTATGGTCAGGGATTTAGTGCTTAGAAAGGTGAGTTTAGCGACACAAGACCCGACAAAGGAAAAGCTGAGACCAAGCTAGGAAGGACCTTATTGGGTAACATGTTGCAATAGGCCCGAGACCTACCACCTTAAAACAATGCAAGGGGAGCCCTTACCGTGACCATGGAATGTAGAGCATCTGAGAAAATACTATCAATAAAATTGATGTTATAATTCTAACCTATGAAATGTTCTAGTTATGCAGGATAGACAGAATTGTGGGCTATCGAGCTCAGGCTACAAGACTAGCCCTGGATTACAAGATTAATTGTCAGGTTACAAGACTGACCCTAGGCCACTAGACTAGCCCATCCTTCTAGCTCCTCATACCTCATGCTCAAGCTACAAGGCTAGCCTTAGGTTACAAGATTAACCCTCAGGTCACTGACCCCAGGCCACAAGAATGGCCCATCCTTCTAAGGCTATGCACATTTTGCTCAGGCTACAAGATTAGCCCCTGAGTTACAAGACTAACCCTCAGGTTACAAGATTGACCCCGAGCCACAAGATTGGCATGTCCTTCAAGGGCCTCATGCTTCTTACTTAGGCTAAAAGACTAGCCCTCATGTTACAAGATTAAGTCACAAAGCTAACTCAGAGTTGCAAAATCGACCTACCCCCCCGACTGAACAAAGTATAAGGCGAAGAGGAATCCCACAAATTCATTAAAGTAAAGAAGCCTAAAGCTTGTTAGGATGCATACTTTACAACCAGAATTGACTCTCTTTACCAAGTAAGTATAGCTACACCCCCCAATGAACAAGATACGTAAATTAGAGAAAAATTGGAAGGTACCCGGTGGCATCACCCAAGGAGGCCCCACATGGGAAAAAGGCTTAAGCCCTAAAAGAATACCACCGGGGACCCTCATTCTTTTAAAAACACGAGAGTCCCATCGGGTCATTCCCTCGGTTTAATTAAGGAGGTTTTGTCCCCGACGTGCATCTATATTTAGAAAATTTTGGTTAAATACCTACCTCTATTCGTCTCTAAGACATTAACCCCGAGGGATCCCAACACTTAGAAAAATTTTAACACTCTTAAGGCTACTTATCTTGGCTTACCTAGACACGTATAGAGAGTGTGAGAAGAAATCGCCATGACACACACCAACACTTGGAAAAAAATTTTAAAAAGATTGCAAACTAGAAATGATACACGTAGACAAGGCAAAAGAAGATTTCATTCATATACTAAAATTTTGCAAAAAAAAAGAGAAAGAAGAAAATACAACTATTCTTGGGGGTTACTGTCCCTCGGTGCCACCACTCCCGAATAGTCTCCCCAAGATTAACTGCTATAGACTCTTCAACTACCCCCTCGGTTGCTATGTCCTCACCTTGACTGGCCTTTGTTCGTTCTTCTTCGACCACCATCTCGGTCACCACCTCTCTCCCCTAGCTAGCCTCGGTACCCCCCTCATTGTGTATAATAGACAAGAAGTCTAAGTCAGGATACCGCTCGACTGCTATATTATAGAACTCCTCAAACCCTTCCTTAAAGAAATCTGTCATAACGATTCTGAAAGCATCTAAGGCCAACTACTTGGCTGCAGCTACCTCGAGGGCCTCTTCCTGAATCTTCTTCCTTTCTCTCTTTCTCTCCACCTCAGCCTCAAGGAGTGCCTACTCTAAGGCATCAGCTACACTCTTGTTCACCAAGCTCTCGAGGGCGGCATTGAAATTGTCCTCAATCCTAATGTGATGGTTCCTCTCGTTACCTAGCTCATCCTTTGCCTAACGGACATCCCTTTCAGCATCTCGTAAGGGAGATGTCATGTCCTTGATACAGGCCTCTTGCTCTACAGCCTTTGCAGCTAGGCTGACACGAGACTCCTCGGACAAATTTAGTTTACCTTCAAGGGTGCTGATCCTAGCATTTGCTTTCTCCCAGAGGGACTTGTTCTCGTTCCTGGCCTAGGCAAGGCGATTCAGATGCTTGGCCCTAACCTGTTCACAGAATTTGTATCTCTGGATGGGGCCGTCATCAGGGCCACGGTTTGCAAAAACCAAGTCGAGTCAATACAAAACATAAAAAATCTTTAAAAAAATGGGGCATGAGGGGAGACATTTTACCTTGGCCATATAATGCATCATATCTCGATGCACGGCAGCTGGGCAAAGGTTCTTCTTCAAGTACTTGAGGTCTGCTTGGGGAACACCCCCTAGAAGGTAGTCCCCCCTGGGACTTAGCCTCGTTAGACAAGAACCAGGTGCCATCGAGGGCTCTCCCACTGCCGGGACTGAGGCAGAAGAAAAGGTCACTTGAATAGAGCATGTCTCCATCACAGTCATTGGGGTAGGGGCCTTGGTGGAGGAGGCAGGGGCCTTAGCAATAGTAGCAAGGGCTTCGGCTATAATTACAGGAGTAACCGCTACTTGAACCTTGAGGGAAGGGACAGGAGAAGAACCGATAGCATCATCCTCCAAGTCAACAACTTGGATAATATCACAGGGAGTTAGATGAGGCTTTGGAACGGCCTCGGAGACCTGAGTTTTAGAAGGTCCCCGGGAAACGACATGCTGCTTCCTCTTCTTGGAGGTGGCGGTTGCCTCGACCTAGACGGGTGCCAAGGAGCCTGCCTTCTTGGCCTTTCGGGCCTTATCCCTGACTTCCCAGGCCTGAGAAAGGTATCTCCTATCTATTTTCATTGCTACATAAAAAGCACACCTAGAGTTAGAAATTAACAAAAATGAAACAATTAGAGAAAAAAGGGGAACAAAAAATAAAACAAAACAAGAACGGGTGAGTTACCCGAGTCTGGACCAAACCCACACCGATGGAGTTTGTCGGGTGTAAAGAGGTCCTGGAAGGCGTAGGAATGGTAATTGATAACCTCCTAGATACGAGCCTCCTCCTCGTCTACTTCAGAAACTGACAAAAAAAACACAAAAAGAAACGCGTAAGACTATTAGAGGAAAGGAACTAAAAAAAAAAACAAAAAAAAGGAAGAAACTACAAAAGAGTCACGACTTGCCCACTGGACTGATGACCGACGCCCATGCTCGGTTGAACTTCATGGCTGGGACCTCCCTCGGGGGGCACTCCCAACCTCACCTGAGACAAAGAAATACCGACTCCTTCACCCACTTTAGAGCTCAGGAGCGTTGTCACCAAAGTAAGAGTTGGGTCCCAGCTAGCAAAATAGAACCACCCCAACTCCTGTTCTTGGGGTAGTAGTAATGAAAGAACTCATTGAGTGTGAGGTGATGTTCCCCTTTGAAGGTTGGCTCCCATAGGACCATACACCCTATGACTATCTACCAGGCATTGGGCATTAGTTGTCAGGGTGCTAGCCTAAGGCAGAATAACAATTCCCTTAGAAACAAGGGAACCGGAAACCAGAGGCCCGCCATAAGGGCTTGCTCGTACAACGTACACTGCTAGTAGGGGCTTTAAAAGCCTAGGAATCCCCATGGGTTGTAAAGATGATTGCCCCGGGAACAAGATATATGGAATAGTATCGAGTCAAGGTTTTAACCCCCAACTCAAAACCATACTGGGCAGCTTTGAAATCCTATTCAGGGGAAAATTCCTCCACTGCCCCTTAGGTATTATGTGGAGCTGACTGGGTGGCCTGCTTCAAGGGGTTTTGTTAGACTTCAGACAAGTCGTCGGCCCCATCGACCATTCGGTCAATAGTATCCCTAGACACTATTTAAACAACACTAGAAAAATGAAAAGATATAGGAAGAGAAAAGTAGGAAAAGACACCAACAAGAATACACCGAAAAAAAAAGGAAGACCAGAGAATACTTATTAAAAGTACGGAGAAGAAGAATAACTGTCTAATGGAAGAAATGAAAGGAGACAATAAGAAACTAAAGAACGAACTATAATGTAAGAAAGGGATACCTGAGAAATGTGCAAACTTGAGAAAAACACTGGAGTTGTTGGAGAATGGTAGCCTAGAAAAAGGAAGACCGTCGGAGACAACTAGGAAGAAAGCCCAGAAGTATAGTTGATGTCAAAAATGAAAATGATAGCACGTCGGGATGAAGAAAACTTTCTGAAAATCGCCTAAAAAGAAAAAGGGGGTGTAAGAAACGGTGAGCAGTGATAAAGGAAAGGCAAAATGTGTGTCGAAAAGGAGATTTATAGACTCTCTCGAGGATTCTCGACCATATGTGTGTTGACCATCCATGAGTTAATGAAATCAACCAATGAAACGAGGCAACGAGCGAATCCCAAAAGATTCAAAGGGTTTAAACATAGCCGTTAAATGACCTAGAGATCTGAGAAGACGCGACGCTTGACGTGACCCGTAACCAGCACCAGCATATCCTCTCGACAACTGAAATTCATTAAATACAAGGCCATCATTAGTACTTATCCCTAACCAATATCACCTTGGTAATTGAAACGACTCACCTCCTATGCCAAAACAATGAGTAAAGGACGCAAACAGTTCGTATTCCCGGGCTATGTAACTCTAGACCCGGGAATAATGGAGGCAACTAATGGGGAAGATTATACCGAGGCCCCTACTAGTCGACTCTGATAAACCAACATGGCCTCAACCTTAGAAGAATCGACCCACAAAGTCCCCAAGAAGATCAGCCCGAGACTCAAGATTCCCTTAGGAACCGCCGGCCCTCGACAAACCAAATGTCGAAGCCATCGGCAAAAAGCCAGAAACATCCCTTGGTATCAACCCTGAGTATCTCGCGAGTGGCACCAATTATCACCCAGAACCGAAAGACTAGTCAAGACCTCGAGACACCTGGCACCCGAGACTCCTCGACACGCAGAAACATGGCAACCCCGACTACTCCACTTAAAGATAAACACAACACCGTTATGAGAAGGGAATATTCTCTGGAACAGGTCTGACATTCTGAGAAAGTAACAGAAAGAGTAGGGAGAGACGCGACAAAGAACATGGGGGAAAGCGATGTGCGAGATCTCCACTGATATGCCACCACTTCAGCTTATAAATACAAATAGTGGTTCATCCTTAAAGTATGAGACAATAGAAACCCTAAAAAGAGAGAGCTCTATTTCTACTTCCCCCTACCACATATGACTTGACCGTCGGAGAGCTAAAGACTGGCACCCTACCGACGCTTAGCTTCTTAACCTTTCCTCACTTCGTGTGTGCAGGGGCCCCTTTGTCAGGAATCTGGGACAATCGTGGGACCATCTGATCAGCGTAAATGAGCCTGCCAAACCGATACACTATCATAATCATTTCATAACATTAAAATTGAAGTAAAATTCTATAAGATGGCTATAGTCATGACATCATTAGAGAAGAAGCTCCTAAAGTGAATTGAAATGATGTCATCTGGTGTGTAAACAACATTCCGAAGCACAACTTAAGGGTATACACTACATATGGTACCCCAAGTGGTTGTGAGTATGCTCTATAAACTTGAGTTGGGTGGTAATTCTAGTATTTTTTTTTTTTAAAGAAATAACACAAATTGCATTCTTAAGCTTATCTAGGAAACATGTCACATCACAAAGGTTTGGGATTGCCAATAAAAGGCAACAAGTATGTCAAGTAGCTCAACACCCAATATTTTCTTCTCTGATTGATTTTTATGAAAATTCGCCAATTGTTTTAGGGCCGGGAGAACTTTACATAATCCAAGAAAAAAAACCATTTTGAAATTTTTTGTCATTAGCATGATTTATTATTTTTGATTAAATGACTAAATTGCACTCGAAAGATAATTTTCTGTGAACTAGCCAATAAATTTAAAAAAAAAAAAAAACATCTTTGGCAGTGACATATACCAAGATAAGATTATTTCCTAGACACTACTAGCTTGCAGCATATCGAAATCTTGGATGGGTAAACATGCACATAGTTCTTTGTCATGTTCGACAGTCTTTTAAGGCTGTGTTTGGCAACCATTTCTTGGAGACATTGTATGATTCTTTTGCTCCAAAGAATAAGTTTTTTAGCATAATTGTGTTTGACATCACTAAGCCACTCAATTTTATCGAAAAAAAGAAGAAGAAAGTCACTCCAATTAATCTCTCAGAAAGCTACTTTGGATAACTTTTTGAAAGCAATAAAAACCTCCAAAAATGTTCCTCTGGGTGTCACTCGAGACAGCATATTTTGGAGTTATAAAGAATAACTCAAAAAAAAAAAAAAAAATCAACTCCTTAGCATGCAGAATTAAGATAATCTATTCTGAAAATAGTTGCCAAACACAGCATAAGTCGCCGGGTCATAGCCTTTCATTTATGTTTTTTTTCTTTTCAATTTTAGCGATGGAATGGGCTGGTCCACTTTGGGGCCAATATAATTCCTGTTCAAGGTCTAAACGTGGACCCGATTCTGAACGTTCCGAATCGCCGAAATCTAGCGGTATGGATACGTAACATCGGCATTTCGGGAAAACCGACTTCCAAGAAAACCAGTCTCGACAGCGTTTTTATCAACAATCAAATCCATCTATTAATTAAATCAATATTACGATAACGATGAAAATAAATGGGAAAGAATAAATAAAAGAAATCCAACGAAATTATTAAATTCTATACCTAAGAAGTAAGAAACGTAATCAGTTTTTGGGTTGTCTGAATCTCCAGGCTCCAGCCAAAAAAAAAAATCAAATCAATTTTCGCGTACAAAAACCTTTAATAGAAGAATAAATCGGAAAGATCCAGAGAACCCATCTACTTTCTCTAACAAAATCGGTTCGGCAAAACCATTTTCAGCCGTTTCGTTTACACCGTCTTTTTCAGTCCCTGGTTTTCAATATTCATACAGCTTTCTTGAACAGGAGTGAAATATAGATTAGATTATCTTTTTTCTCTGAAAATCCTCAATTTCTTTGTGGTGGATTTGGTTGCCTGCGGTTGATATCCAAGGTTCAACCGATAGTCTAATACCCACCTGAATTTTTCATTCTTTTTTTTTTTTTGCCAAAGTTTTTCATGCTGTAATCTGATCTGTAAGTCGGTAGGAGAAGTTTTTCATGGTGGGAGAGTCTTTAACTCAAACTTTATAGTGATTGATATCATGATCTTTTGATTCTTGGTTTCTTTTTCTTTTGGGGTAAGAAGATTGATTAATTTTTTATTCATAGAATTTGATCTTTGGCAAAGATTTTCACTATGTCTACGAAATCCGGTTCCCTTGATTACTGGCGGAGGTTTTTTCATTCTGTGAATTCCGATATTTTTGAGATTATCAACTATGCAATCATGGTCGCAGTCTCAGATTGCCCGGAAGAATTCAAATTGAAACGGACCCGAATCGCAGAGACGCTCTTCTCTTGTCGATTGTGTTTAGGATGTGATCGTGTAGAGGAGGAAAATAGAGGTTTAAAGAATTGTTGCGAGTTTAAGGATACTGGTGTGAAGGAGACCAAGGTGAATAGCAGTACAAATGATAATGCTGAAATGAACATGAACCGGGTGAGCAATTTCAGCTATGACGAAGCTGAGGCTCTGACGGAGGAGATTGAAGAGCAAAGTCAAATTGTTAGGGAGGTTCTGAGAATCAAAGCCATCCTTGCTAATAGTCCAGATGAGGTTTGTGTCTTACTACAACCATCACTATTACTTTGTTAATTCTGTTTTCAGTAGTATCTGGTATTGCTACTTTTGTAATTGGCTTAGCTAGATAGATTTGATAGTGCATGTCAATCTGAGGAGAGTTTGGAATTTTAGTTTTTGTTCATCAGATATTTGCTGGAAATTTGAGATGATTTTGAAGAGTTTTCTATGCATAGGGTTGTATGCTTGAGTACATTGTTTGTTTAAATTTTGGCTACTTAGGTAATGGTGGATGATCGGATTAGCTGTATAGCTTTTGCTGGTTTTTCGGTTCTGATTGAGGGTGCTTTGAGATTGGTTTGAAGATTTTTCCATATCTAGGGAATTTTGTGTTTAGTTATATTTAGGGAATTTTGTTTGGTTATATTTTGGCTGCTTCGATGAATGTGGAAGATTGGATTAACTTGTAACTTTTGCGGGTTTTCCGGTTTTGATCGGGGGTGCTTTGATTGCTGCTGTTGTTTTATAGTCTGAAGGGATATTGTTCGAATCATTAAGGAGGCTTCAATTGATGGCGCTTTCTGTAGAGACTTTGAAGGTTCGAATCGAATTTATTGTTATCTTATTTCTATTTGTGTCTGGAGAATTTTGAATCTCAAATTGCATTTGTTATTAATCATGCTTTCCAGTATTTTCAGAGTTGTTGGAAGATCTTTTTATTTATCTTGCTCTCTATCCTTGTTGTATAAATTTGACACCTTTCTCATGGAGTTATGTTTTCCTCAGGCAACGGAAATTGGAAAGGCTGTAAATAATGTCCGCAAGCACAATTCAAAGCAGATTCGCCACCTTGTGCGAACACTCATCGAGTATGAAATTAGTGCTCTGGATAGTGTCTTTGATTCCGTTTCTTCTTTTGTTTGTAGTTGGTGGGGTTATGTTACCCTCTGATACACAAAATTGGTGCTGTATTGTGTCGGATAAGTGCAAATTTTCATAATGGATACTTCAAAATCCCATGTTCTTGCTGTATCTGGGTAACACGTGTAGGGGCCCATTTTAGTACCTAGTTTGTATCTAAATTTTGACACAATGATCCCATTTGGTTTCTTCTCCACCTTATGTTTATAAACTTTTTGTCCATTTCTGCCTGTTGTTGGACAAATAAGCAGACTCTCTTTGATTTCTTCTATATATGTTAGTAGAGTAATGACCTAGTTCTTGATTTTCCATATAGAGACAGATCGAGACTTTTGATATAAATGAGTTCAAGTCCATTGCGAACT
The DNA here is from genome assembly GCA_025762735.1 of Platanus orientalis. Lineage (NCBI taxonomy): Eukaryota > Viridiplantae > Streptophyta > Magnoliopsida > Proteales > Platanaceae > Platanus > Platanus orientalis. The sequence continues at coordinate 33,363 of JAOXJP010229033.1, read as the reverse complement.
TCCACTGACAAAGGATTCCCACCTTCTTGGTAGCTCATTGATCTACTAATCTATTGGCAGACCCCATTTCTCATTTTTTACATATTCTCAAGTTGTTTAGTGGACACATTTTGGTTTTCTTGTATTATTAAGGTTTGTAGACTAATTTCATTTTGTTTTATGACAACCATAGATGAATTGACCCATGAATTTCTCCTATAGTATTTCCAGATTAGCAAAATGAGATCCCTTACACTTTCAACTTCTTTTTTCTTCAATGCAGTGGGTGGAAGGATATAGTAGATGAATGGGTGAATGCAACAGCAGCAGTTGCAGGTATAAATTTTGGGGATGTGTTTTTCCTTCGCTTTACTGAGACTGAAAGCTATACCATTATCTTCCTCATGAATTTATGGATGCAGAAGGTTCCCCTGATTCTGTCAAGCCTTCTGTTGTTGATGATGAAGAAGAAGGGCTACCTTCTCCTCCACTGGATGAAGGGGCATTGTTTGTTACTCAACCAACTTCAATAGAACTGTCTCAGGTAGATAACCTTTTCTTTCTTATATGAAGAAGGACTCTTGTTCTGGATTTTATTGTTCAACACTGATTGGTATCTGTTTCTTATGTCTGTTTTCACTGGACCAATGCATAGTTCTTTGACGGCATGGATGATGATGGAAGTAAGTCTATTTTGAGACCACTTTTGCATCCCCTTATTGTTTTCCTGGTTGATTCTTTCTTTTCGAATTCCCAATCTCTTAACTCGTAAGTTTGGTTGGGGAATGTTGTTGCAGATCTTCGAAATAATGGGGAATTTGACAAGAATCGTGAGAATGGAAGAAGAATGTCACTGGAGAACTATAATATTACTAAGAGGAAGCCACAACCTTTTCATCAGCCAAATTTGCACCCCAAGGATAACAAGGACCAACAGATGAGGAAACCAGAAGCTATCATCAAGCAAACTAAGCCCTCCAACACTGATTCTGGGTCAGGTAGACCTCCAAAGCTAAGCCCAGAGCCCCAAGCCAATAATGATACAAAAATCCAGCAAAAAAGGAATCTAATTGGAATTCAAAATAAGCCGCTGGCTCATCAACAAGACGTATGTATCATAAGTAAGAGTTTAATGTAGCTTTTGATTCAAGCCTTGTTCTCCTTCTGATTTTTGTAATTTTTTCTATTAGAAATCAAGGTGTTCGGATGAAGTCTCAGTTCAAGTGAAACTTGAGGCCACGAAGAGGAAGCTTCAGGAAGGGTACCAACAAGCTGAGAACGGTTTGTTCATATCTGGCTTTACATTGCTTTTTGTTCCTTTGAGTGGTTTTAGGTAAGAATTCTTGAATTAAATTTGATGGGGCACTGCTATTTCTTGTTATTTACAGCAAAGAAGCAACGGACAATACAGGTCATGGAGTTGCATGATCTTCCCAAGCAGGGGTTTGGGCACAGAAACCCCAATGCAAGATTTGGCAACCACAATCGCCGTTTGGCCAATAGAGGGCATTAGTTACTCCAAATTCGTGAACTGGATAATAATGACCTTGTTTCTTCCTTTTTTAAAGTCAATAATGGAAGATCACCAAAACTCCTTGGCTTGCTGTCGCTTGATCAAGCATAGATGGTGGAATTTGAAGACAGCTTATCCACCAATTTTGTTATAGAGGAAAAGATGATCAGAGAATTGGTTGAAGTTGGAGTGGGTCTCTTAAGACTCTTATCTGAACCTCAAAACAGATAGAGATATACCCTTATGGAGGTATAGAGATAGTATGATATCAAAATTGGGAGGGGAATTATAGTTGACATGGACCTGATTGGTTACTGAAATAAACATTAATATGGTGAACCTTAATTTGCACCTACCCTTGTTAATTACCTGTCAACAATTCTTTCATTCATCCCTTCAATTAAACTCTTACATTACATTACCTGATACAGTTTATGATTGCACTGATGAAGTGTATTTTCATAGAATCACTCATCTTTACCATGTGTTTATCCTAATCTCGACAATTTATTGAAGCTTCCTCCAGTATTAGTGTCAGGTTTTATATTTTCAGGCTCTTTCACAATCTGGTTACTGTTTGTGGGGTCTTCATGGGCCCAGTAGCTTTGGATCTAATAGTAGTTCTATTCCAATTTCATATCTAATGATCCTTTGTTTCCAGGCTAAGATTGTGAAATTATATTGGGAAATCAAATGACTATAATCTAAATCTAGAATGGTATTCCTTGAAGTGATTTTGTAAGTTTATTGAGTTTATTGAGATGCCACAGTTGTGGAAATACCAAATATTGAGTGTTTGAAATTTCGATTTGCCATTGGATATGTCTTTGAATGTGAAATTATGAATAGAATTGGAGAGTTAATTGTAAAGATTACATACTTGGTTTAAGAAATGGAGAAGAGGTGGGGGGGGGGGGTGTGGAGTTAATGCAATGATTGAGCAGAGTATAAAATATAGAATGGTATTCCTTGTAATGTTTTAAGTTAATTGAGAGGTCACAGTTGTGGAAAGTGCCAAATTATTGCAAATTTGGAAGTATGTCTGTCATCGGATGGCTTTCAGGTTGATGCCAAATTGAAGACTTGATGCCAAAGATTTGAGTGTGGTCTAAATTAAGAATGATATTCCTTGAAGTGATATTTTAAGTTAATACAGAAACCACATTTTGGAAATACTGAATTACTGCAGGTTTGGATATTTGGTTTGTCATGAAATTTCTATGATTGTGATAGAAACAACAATCAGTTTAAGATATGGAGAAGAGAGAGTAATTAATGTCAAAATTACTAATTGGGAACATCACCTTGTTAGTTGGATTTAGCCGATGCAGTTGGATTTAGCCGATGCAGATTCCAATATATTTATTTGGTCTTTGACTTTTTACTCTAGCCTGCCAGACCCCTCCTTCCCACTTTTAGCGAAGTGGAGAACTGACGTGGTCAATTCAGACATAATATGTGTACAATTCAGACATAATATGTGTAGTACCTCTACAGAACCAGGGCTCCCTGTTTGGTTGCCATGAAAAGGTTTTCTCATGACAATTTTCTCGAAAAATCATTTTTAAGCTGTTCTGGCTGCCAAAAAGAGTTGGTTTTCTCAGGATTATTTTCTTTCCTTTTCTTGTGGGATTTTCTTTTCTTTTCTTTTCTATACAATTCAAGGCAACCAGACTGGGCCTTGGAGGATTAGAACTCCACACATCCTCTAAGTGCCACACCCTATTATGTATACGAAGACTCCTTTTAGCAGCTGCTTGAAATATGAACTTTTTTTCATTGCAACTGTGAGAAAAAACACTCATTTTACTAAACTTGTGGACATCTTTTAGAACTCCAACTAAGCTTACTTATCCATTGGCCACTTGTAACAGTGTAACATCCCCCCCCCACCCAAAAAAAAAATCCCCTTCAGCTCCATCGTAAGAGTTTGATGGCATGGATTGAACGCTACAAATTATACTATGTGCTCTACAAAATTTATATGATTACCTTGGCGGGTTATACACAAGAATCTCTATTCTACAATGTCCCTCTTTAATACAGATGATTCTTTTGACCAGTGCATTGTTTGATTCCCCTCACCCGCCTTTCAGTTTCACCATAGGAGCTTGATGGTGTGGACTGAGCTCTACAGGCATTGTTATGGACTATATAAAAATTATATGATTAATCTTTCTTTCTTTCTTACTTTTTTTTTTTTTATTATTATTTTATTTTCATTTTGTTTCTTTGGGTAGTTCCATGAGTCTGCTAGTTACTGCAACTAGTGTGGGACCCGCAACACCGCAGAGGCATTGTCAGCCCATGACTGCTGATCGATTTTGAACCCAAGACTTTGGTGTCTAGGATGGTGTCCAGGATACCAGAGGGTGTCATATGGAATAAAATGCATATTCCATATTAAAAAAAGTGCATTACCCACCCATTTTATTCCATATGACGTCCCCTGGTGCCCTGGACACCAAATTCTGGACAGAACATCCTTTCCCTTTCTATAGAGGCGGTGCTAGATACAGTCAAGGCCGTCAATGAACCGAAGTAGCTTGACTCCTCTTGGAGCTGGAACCTTGCTTCAAACTCACTGAGCTGATGCTAAGGCTGATCTGATCCTTGTGTTACGAGTCTGAAGCTGAGTTGACACCCCCCGGCCACAAGCCAAGGGGGAATATCACCTGCGCCGACCCTCTTTGTGCAACGTCGTGAGACAAGACAGAGGGGAAGTATCATTTCACTTTTTGGGGGTGATGTGACCGCTCCAAAAAGTGAAATGATACCCACGATGTGTCTCGTCTCACGACGTCTCACAAAGAGGGTCGCAGGTGATGTGAACCCAGTTTTTTTTAAGGTGGGGAACATTTTTTGCTTTACAAAGGAGGCCCATCTAATCTTCTTAGCAGCCAACCATCTTCGTCTCACCTTATCCAAACCCCTTCCTCTCTCCCCGTACAAAGTGTCATTTTCTCCCCACTCATCTCATCACAATCCCAAAACCAGAATAGATCCTCAGAAACCATCACAAAGGTAACCCACAGCCTTCTTTTAACTTCCAAGACATATTTCAGTTTCTGATTCTCAGTTCCTTCTATCTAGTCTTATACCAATCTAATATCTCTTCAGAAGAGCTTCATAGAATTCTCAGTTCTTTTCTGTGCAACTGTTCATTTTGCAGATTGTGGGTTCGGCAGACATGGCGATCATGTCCACTACACTCTCCTCGGCGAGGTATGCCACCACAACAGTTGTGAGCTCCGGTCACAGGTCGTCCCAAAGGAGAAAGATCACTGTAGTATACATTGGAGGGCTGAATTCCTTTGGAGGGTTGAAAGCCCACAATAGTGTAGCCTCTTTAGGCTTGCCTTTGTGCACAGAACAATCATTTGCAAAGGTTGTGAGCTCTTTGAAATCATCATCCCAAGGCAAAGGAGGAGGAGGTGGGGCACTCTCTTCTACATGCAATGCTACAGATGAGATATTCAAGATTGCAGCTATCATGAACGGGCTTGTTCTGATCGGAGTTGCTGTTGGGTTCGTTCTTCTCCGAATAGAAGCAGCAGTGGAGGAATCTGAGTGAGGGTTCTGGAAAAATAGCTAGATTTCTGTTGTCTTTCTTTCCAATGTAGAACTTTTTTTTCTTTTTTCTTTTTAAAATAAGATCAGGCAAACTGGGTGTTTATTGAAACTGGATAAGACAGAGATTCTGTCTATCTACATGGCTAAAATTTGGTGTTTCCTAGCCTCTTGGTGGTTATCGTGCTGGGTTGTGGCTAAGTATATTTCTTCTCCCCTCGAGTAGGTAGAATCTTTCCTGAACCATCATCATCATCATCATCATCAAACTAGTCATACATTCTTATTTCAGGTCTGGGTTCTATTGATGGATCAAACATATACTACTAAGCACCTTTACAGCAAGGCCATGGCACTGGAACCCTCTGCTTCTCCCTTCCACCCCAACCCCAAATCTGCATAGAACAATTTAGATGTTTTTGTTGAACCCAATTCTGAGACCTAATTGGCTTGTTGATAAATTGAGTAGAGACTGGGTAGCTGAGCCAGTTTTTTATAACATAAATTTTCTTCTAATGTGCCTTCCTTTCTTTCACTCTGTCATTAATCAGATACTTGGAAAACAAGAGAAAAAAAGGGGTGTAACATGATACTTCTATGAGTAATCATGTGCTGGATAATTATTTGATCTTGCAGTAAAAAAATTTAATTGAAATAAAAAATAAACAAAACCTGGTGTGAATTTATTTCTAGACACGGGGGCTACTCATGCACCATGAGGATCAAAGTATATGAGAAACTACAAGTATGCTTGGATTTAGAAGATGATTGTGACAAGGTGAGAGAAGTTCCAAATGAATAGTTCATATTATGCGTGGTATTCTGGTGGTTAAAGGTTTGCGTTTTTTTTTTTTGGGTACAATGCAGTTGAAATCGTGGAAATTTAGACTTGGAAATGCACTTAAACTAAGATATATCGGCACATTAGTCCAACTTGAACAAAAATTCTGAAGTGAAAAGCCAGCAACAAATACAGTAATCTGAGTTTACATTGAATTCAAATATTGATAAACTAAGGTTGTGTCTTTAATGAAATCTGCATACTTTCATGGTGGAAATTTAGAGAATTGTTAGTAGTATTGTTGCATAGGTAAATAAGTTTCAGCTGAATCCCCTCATGAACAAAATTGGGTGCCCAGCTTAAAGCTTTGATCAACTATGAACTTCCAGAATGATATTGGGTTTCTCAGACAGGTCTCTGATAAGCAGAGAAGAGCCCCCAACTAATAAATGACATCACCAGTGAAGTAAATAGTTCAAAGCCCACCACCTTTGGAAGGTGCCACCCCAAAAGGTGCCACCCCAATCCTTGCCTAATATAGCTGCAAAAATCTTTGTTTACCATAAGGGGAAAAAATTAGTAAAAAAATGCTGGCATAAGAAGCTGTGAGTGGTCCCCTAGAGGAAAAACCTCATTTGTTACCGGATAAAGTTTATAGGTATATCCAGAAGAGAAAAATAAAACAGAGAGGATAATTTGAAAAAGAATGGAATCTTATTTTCAATAAATGGCAACGTGAATCCTAAGGCTATACAAGAAGAGTATTTAAATTAAGTAATACAATGATTTCCCATATTAAAATGAATCTCATAAAATCTACTATGTTGACATATGATCCTCAGATTTTGTAGTTGGCGTATATCTCTGATTTTCTGCAGTTTGGCATTGATCTTGGATTCTCTTGTTATTGACAGCTTTATATTAGGATCTCCCTTATTAGCCAAAACTAATAGATCTTTATGTTGATCTGATTCTTCCTTATTTTTAGGACTTGCTGGATCATCACTTTGGTTTGAACTTGTTGCTGTTAGAGCTCCAATACCTCTCAACGTCTCTCCATTGATTTCGGCAATATTGTGAAGTCTTCCCCCTTTTTTTTTCTCTAAGAATCTCGTGCTTCCTTATTGTTCCATTGATTCTCACTGTTATTGAGTGTGCCGAGTTATGATATACTGCTAATACCCTCCCTCAAACTTTGTTGTGGTTGGAGGCAAAGTTTGGTTTGAAAAGATTGGAGAGCTGCTTTTGACATTGGTTTTATGAAGATATCAGCAACTTGGTTATCAGTGGAGATATATTGAGTGATAAGCAGTCCACGTGCAACTCGTTCGCGCACAAAATGATAATCCAACTCTATGTGTTTTCTTCGGGCATGGAATACAGGGTTAACTGTTATATAAAGAGCACTGAGATTGTCACAGTAGATTATGGGAGGAGATGTCATTGCAATTCAAAGGTCTTTGAGAATGAACGTCATCCAAGTGAGTTTGGCTGCTGTATTAGCCATGGCGCGGTACTCTGCTTCCGTGCTTGATCGTGAAATTGTATATTGTTTTTTTGCACACCACGAGATGAGGTTCCCTCCCAGGAATGTATAGTAGCCTGTGGTTGATCGTCTTGTAGTAGGACACCTTGCCCAATCTGCATCTAAGAAAGCAAAATGATCAAGTGTAGTGTGTGAAGAAAAATGTAATCCCATTTCAATTGTTCCTTTGACATGTCGTAGGATACGTCGAACCATTTTTAAGTGTGTCATTGTGGGAGCCTACATGAATTGGGATACATAATTAACACTAAATGAAATATCTGGGCAAGTGAATGTAAGGTATTGTAAAGCTCCAACAAGACCTCGGTAGTAACTTGGGTCTTCCATGAGAGTTTCATTGGAAGAAGTTTTGGTTTTAGCTTCAAGAGGTGTATTCATAGGCTTGTAATCTACCATATTGGAGCGTTCAAGTATGGTAAGAGCGTAGTGGGACTGAGAGAGATGAAGCCCACTGTTTGTTTTCGTGATTTCCATTTCAGTAAAGTGATGAATTGGTCCCAAATCTTTCATAGCAAACTCACTGCTTAGTACCTTAATGAAATTTGCAACAAGTGTTAGAGTCGATCCTGTAAGCAATATGTCATCCACATAAAGAAGTAAAAATAATGAACCAAATTCAGAGTGATAAATAAACAATGAAAGATCGGCTAAACTACAAAAAAAACCAAATTTAAGAAGAAAAACACTAAATCGATCAAACCATAGTGTTTTTTGTAGTTTACAAACATATGTTGGATATTGCAGATCTTCCATTCCTGGTGGTTGCTGGTTATATAGATCTTCAGAAATTAATCCATGTAAAAAGACATTTTTTACATCTAGTTGACGAATAGACCACTGCTGAACAAGAGCGACAATTATAATCATTTGAATTGTTTCTGGTTTGATAATATGAGAAAAAGTTTCAATATAGTCTATTCCATCAACTTGATGATATCCTTTTACAACCAAATGCATTTTGAGTCGATCTAAAGTCCCATCAAGCTTAAGTTTTGACTTGAATACCCATTTTGAACCAATGACATGCATGTTAGATGTGCAGGGAACAAGTTTCCATGTCTCGTTTTGATGAAGAGCAGCAAGCTCTTCATTCATGACTGCTTTCCAATCAGGGTGAGCTAAGGCTGTTTTGATGTTTTGAGGCTCATGGGACACATTGGTAGAGGTGATTGTGGTCAAAGCATACTTAGGATTGGGTTTTACCACTCCTAGTTTTGATCTAGTGACCATGGGATGTGTATGTTCTGCAGTAGTAGGTGTACGATTTTGTAATTCCGTTGATATGGCTGTGGGGCTACGGTTTGATGTATTTCTAAATTTTCTGGTGTGTGTGTGTCTCATGTGGTGAGGAAATTTCTGGTGTGCCGATGTTAGTAGGGAATTCGGGAAAGTCATTTTCAATGTTTTCTGTGGTGGTTTGAGGTACTGCGTTGAGGGGAAGCTGAGGTGAAGGTTCGGGTGACATGGAATTTTGTGGGGATGGTGTGTCTTAAAGTTGAGGTAAGGGACTTAAACATGGAGCTATGGAAGAGACCGAATATGTCCCTGTAGAAGAGGAAATATCAGTATGAAGTAACCAAGTGTCAAAAATATTTATAGCCAATGGCTTTGCTGTTGTCATGCAAGAATTATTTTTAGGCTTATAAGGAAAAATTAGCTCATCAAAGACAACATGCCGGGAGATAAAAAACTTCTTGCTTGATGGATGAAAACATTTATAAGCCTTATGTTTTTCACTGTAGCCTACAAAGATGCAAAGAAGTGTTTTAGGATCAAACTTATGACGTCGTGTATCCCAAGTGTAGGGAAAACACTTAGATCCAAAGGCTCGAAGTGATGAGTAAATCGGATGTGTTCCATGCAATGCAAAATACGGGGTTTCAAAATTGAGAGCAGATGAGGGTAGTCGATTCATGAGATAAACAACTGTAGTGAAAGCTTCTACCCATAAAAATAAAGGAGCACCACAATGAAACAACAGGCATTCCTAATTCTCTTATAATTCTATGTCGTCTTTCAACCATACCAGTTTGCTCGGGAGTATATGAGGCTGATATTTGATGAACAATGCCTGTGGAAAGAAAGTGACTTGACAGTTTTGAATTGATGAACTCACCTCCTCCATTGGAATGGAAGATTTTTATCTGCTTGTTGAATTGTCTAGCAACATATTTTTCAAAGGTTAGATATGCATTAAAAAAATCAGATTTTTGCCGTAAAGGGATAATCCGTGTATACTTAGAAAAATCATCAACCAAACAAGCATAATATTTGAATTTTGCAATAGAAAGAATAGGAGCAGGTCCCCACAAATCACAATGAATTTTCTAAAAAATGTTGGTACTTGAGTGTTCTGAACAAGAAAAAGGTAAACGACTAAGCTTTCCTAGTTGACAACTATCACAAAGATGTTACGATTTTGTTGTCCCTACAACATCAATTAATCCCTTATTTTTAAACATTTGCAAAGCCGAAGATTGAGGGTGGCCGAGGCGTTGATGCCAAACTTTTGTTGTGCCAGACTTGAAACGATGAGAGAAATAAAGCTCTGGTGAAGTGGGTAGGACATAGAGATCACCTTGCATCTTCCTATTATCATTGCTTGTCCTGTTTCACGTTCCTTAACACAAAAATTCACATTATAAAATTCACAATTAACAGGAAATTGAGTGGTTTGCTGACTTATAGAGAGCAAGTTCTTTTTTAGATTAGGAACTAATAACACATCATTTAGAGGTAAGGCTGAATCTTTTTGCTTTATATAAGAGTCTCCAAATGCAAGAATTGGCATGGAAGATCCATCTCCAATTAACACGAAGTCGGAACTAGAATAATGTCGAATGTTATTTAACATACCTGGCTTACCTGTCATGTGATTGGAAGCCTCGGTGTCAGTAGTCCATTCCGTGTCTACTATGGTATTTTCCAGCGTCAATGCCGCAAGTGCTTGTGGAATTTCATCTTATGAAGTTGATTTTTTTGGTACCCACCAACATATCTTCGCAATATGGCCCATCATGCCACAATATTGACACTGTTGATCACGATATTTCTCTCTTTCGGATGGTATCATGCAGCGTTCACCTGGTGGTGGAGGTCAGCGCTATGCACTTGTAGAAGAAGAGTTGTAGGCTTGGCTTGAATCTTTGCTTTGCTATGTCTGGAATCCACGTCCAGTTGATGTGAATTTTTGTGTTGATCCACGATATCCTGAATTGTTTGTCTGAGAACGTTGTTATTGTTGTCCATAAAATGCTACTTGATGAGAGAGTGTTGAAACTTGGACATCAGTGTGGCTAGAGAACCAATTTCGCCTTTGATCATAATTATGGAGTTGAGAAACCAACTCAGAATAGGATGGTCTTGGAGGCTTTAACATAGTTGTTGTGAATGTTTCATATTGCGGACCAAGGCTAGTGAAAAAGACAGAATACATTTTCTTGGTCTGGAACAGGCTTCTCAATTGCTGCTAAATTGTCATAAAGACCTTTGAAGGTGCGGATGTGCTCTGTGATTGTTGTGTGATCTTCCCTCCGAAGGTAGGTAAGCTGTTGACGCAAAGTGAATTCACGTTCTTGCAATTCTTGGGCATATGCATTCTTGAGAGCCCCCCATACTGCATGTGCTGTATTAAGACCAACGACGAGTCCGAGAGCTTCCTCAGAGAGTGTCCCAATGATCCACCCTCGAAGAAGACGGTCAGACTCTTGCCAAGCTATGAAAGCATCTGTTAATTGAGGGATTGTGTTTTCTGCATTTGTGGAGTTGCTTGGGTTTGGTATGATATATTTGTTTGGTGCAGGATCTTCATTTGTGAGATGCCCCACTAATTCTTGGCTCTCGGCAAGAGCTAATGCTTGCTCACATCACAAGGGATAGTTATTTGGGGTGAGTTTTAGAGTGATGAAGTTACCTACATTGAGAGATAGTGTAGCCATGGCGAGCAGAAGAAGGAGCTGTGATATGCTGCCTAAGGTTCATAATGGCTCTAATACCAAGAAGAGAAAAATAAAATAGAGAGGATAATTTGAAAAAGAATGGAGTCTTATTTTCAATAAATGGCAACATGAATCCTTAGGCTATACAAGAAGAGTATTTAAACTAAGTAATACAATGATCTCCCATATTAAAATGAATCCCATAAAATCTGCTGTGTTGACATATGATCCTCAGATTTTGTAGTTGGCGTATATCTCTGATTTTCTGCAGTTAGTGTTGATCTCGGATAGGATTTCCTGCAGTTTGGCATTGATCTCAGATTCTCTTGTTATTGACAGCTTTATATTAGGATCTCCCTTATTAGCCAAAATTGATAGATCTTTATGTTGATCTGATTCTTCCTTATTTTTAGGACTTGCTGGATCATCACTTTGGTTTGAATTTGTTGTTGTTAGAGCTCCAATACCTCTCAACGTCTCTCCATTGATTTCGGATCTTTCAACGTCTCTCCATTGATTTCGGCAATATTATGAGAGTCTTCCCCCTTTTTTCTCCAGGAATCTTGTGCTTCCTTATTGCTCCATTGACTCTCACTGTTGTTGAGTGTGCCGAGCTGTGATATACTGCTAATACCGAGAAGCAAATATAATCCCCATTCCCAACTTCTTAATGAAAGGCTTTGAGTAACACATCATGGCCCTTAGTGAGGCTTTGCCAAGCCCAAGAGGCTATCTCTCTAGATTTGGCCAACAGTAAATCACCATTTGGGAAGTATATGAATTGGAGTAGGCGGGCCCAAAGGAAGGATTGGTGAGAGATTAACCTCCAACATTGTTTAGCAAGTAAGGACAGATTACAGGGATGTAAATCTCGAAATCCAAAACCCCATTTGCTTTTAGTTTTCGCTGCACGTCCCATTTTGCCCAAACCATTTTCTTTTGAACACCGGATTGCCCCCACCAAGATCTGTGTTGGCATTGGTCAATGGCGCAACACAGAGATTTAGGAATTAGGAAACAGTTCATGGCATAATTAGGAATGACTGCCACCATTGACTTGAGTAGAATCTCTTTCCCAACCGATGATCAAAGATGCTCTTTCCAGCCTTGAACTTTCGTGGCAACCTTTTTTTTTTTAAGAAAAGAGAACAATCCAGCTTTATTTCTCCCAATAACTGAAGGTAAACCCAAATGGAATCTTGGATAGTGGACCTGAGGAATGCCCAACAGGTCACAAATTACCTGCCAATCATTGTCATTAGTTTTGTGGCAGAAAATGATTTCAGATTTCTTCAAATTGGCAAACTGACCCGATGAGCTCACATTCATAATGATTTGCAAGGCTTAGGCCGAGGTTCAGCTTGTTCAAGATTTTCCAAGACTCAGGCTCAGTTAAGGTCAGTTCAAGAGTAAATTATCTAAAGTTTGAAATCCATTTATAGTTCAACCTTCCTATCACAGCCACAAATGTGGGTGTGATTGACTAAAGATTGAAATTTAAATCTTAAGGGCATCAAATCACACCCATATTTGTTGTTGTGATAGGCCTTTGAACTGTAGAGGAATTTCAAACAGTAGACAATTATCTCTCGTTTCAATTCACTTAAGCCTAGATTGTAATAGCGTACCTAATAAACCTAAAACTTTGCAAGCTAGGCCAAGCATTGACCACCCTACAAACAAAATTGGCATCATTTTCTCTCTTTAGAAACCATGGTGATCATAAACGTCTATAGAAGCGCAAGCGAAAGTGAGTTAATAAATTATCAATCTCAAGCTTTCAAGACAGAAACTTGTGATCAAGCTTAGCTAAGGGTGTCAATTGGGCCAGGATGACCCAAAGCTGAGTAAGGCCATCCCAAAAAATAGATGGGCTAGGCCAAACAAACTTTGGGTTGGACTGAATTTGAACCCAATTTTCAGGCCCTAAGTTTTATTCAGGCAGACTCACTTTCAGTTTGAACTCGGCCTGGCCCCACCTGAAATAGGTATAAAATATATCTTAGTCCGACCCAGCCCAAAATTGCAATAGCTTAGCCCAACAAATATAGGTATTTTTTGGGCCCATTATCATCCCAAATTTAACCAATTAGGCATGTTTCCAATGTATATAGGGGTAATCATGGGTCCATAATTAACCCAAATTTAAAAAGGAGATTTAAGTCCAGACAGCCAGAATGAAACCCATGATTTTAAAATGGGCCAAGTTTGGGCTGACTACCTCGGTCCAAGTTTGGGCTCAGGCTGACCTCGGCTTGGCTCAGCCTATCCCCATTGACAGCCCTAATCACCCTCGAAAGCAGGTAATCTGATCATCTCCAACCCAAAATTTCTTAGTTCATGATCTCTATCCTTGTGACTAATTATTGATGAACCATCTGGGACAGTAATCATTTGAGTTGGTGATTTGGCTTCACCATTGATGGAACACATCAAGTCTTTTTATCAAACCAAACATAAAATATTATCAATTCCTGAAGTTTCCCTTTCCCCTACATGGTTCATTGTATGTGAACGACCAAGTCTTTGGTGTATAGTATACGTCATGTGTATATCTTTCTCCATATCCCTCATGTGTTATAGAGAGTGAAAAGACCCTTCTCTTATGGCTAGAGAAGTATCTAGTAAGTCCAAAAGGTTACATGAGTTATCAAAAGATTAGAGAGTTGTATCTTTACCCTCAAATATCTTTATACATCAACATCACAAACTAGTTAACAATACAAGGGCAATTCTTTTCCTTAGAATCTCTCTAGCAAGCTAATCATCAAGGCTGTGTTTGGTAGCTACCTGTAATGTAATCATTTCATTTGAGTTTCCCAAGACTTTCATAATCGTAATGGAATAGTTTGTAATGAACTCATTCAGATTTGCACCGACTTGTCCTTGATAACATTAGCCATATCATTTTATAAAAAAAACCTAAAATGACTTCATTTCTAATTATAATTAACAAATAGTATAATCTGAATGAGTTCATTATAAACCATCACCTCATGGCCACAAATGCCTTGAGAAACTCAAATGAAATTATTACATTACAGGTGACTGCCAAACATACTTCAATTAAATATCGATCAAAAAGGTTGCCGTGGCTGCTCAGGTTGAATAAGGATGTTTCAGTATAACATGTATTTTAATTTAAAATCACATAAATAATCGCATCTGACAGTTGATTTGTCTTTCTCCAAATGATAAAGACATAAAATCCGATTTCCCAAATAAAGAGAGAATTTACCAATTCATCTTGTTCAAGATTGCAATCTTGCTATTCATTCCGATCGGCAGCTTGTTAGCTTCTGTATATTTCAACTTCAATAATCAATTCTCAACCATCCAAGGTAATAGTCAGATGGGGTACCTCTTGATTACCTTACAACACAAGAACTTGCACTGATTAGATGCTCCAACCCATCTGGTTAGTGGTCTTCAATGTAGAGCATTACACTAATCTGAATAGCAATTCAAGAATGTGATTTTATAACATGAGCCCCATAAAAAATTGGACAGTGCAGATCGGATAGCAGAATTCTTGAGCACGAATTGAGATGGGAATCAAAGTTACAGTGTGGCTATCTGGTCTACAAAATCATCATTATTCCTTATAGTCTATTAATACATTTGCCAGCTACTATGTTGAGGTGGTTGGGAAGACATAATAGTTTAGGAATATCAGGTGGTCCATGGTACCCGGCTGCCAACCATGAAGAAAAATACCAATCAAGTAATTAAGTTTATCCATACCACATGGAAAGCAACCTACTATCAATGTTCTTAATCAACTGAACAACCGTCTTAAGCCCATTAATTCATCATCTTATATTATCACGTGGGCAACAATATTTTTTTGTGTTTTGGTGAAAGGTTAGGTACGGGACCCCTCTGCACTGATAATGACTTTTTTTGGTAGAAGACAACACGGTTTATTAAAATGTTAACTGTTGTTTTGGTTAACTCAAGAAATTAAGAATAACATATGCCATAGATAAGAAGCAAATGACATATAATAATAATAATAAAATCAACGGGTTTATAGTAATTATAAGGAAGACTTATAACCATGAGGCCATGAATTCTATAATCACAACACTCCAGATCCTATTCAGTTGAGAGTGTTCTGCAAGACTCTGCAGTGTGACACATACCGGATTTTCCCCCTCCTGTTCCTCTTTGGATTGTTAAACTTCTGTCTATTTCGGTGGTTGACATGTGGCAAAAAAAAATTAAAAACTTCAACTTCACTTTTTTCACTTTTGTTGATTTTTCACCACATGTCAACCATCGAATGAAATGTGGGGTAGGGTGAGTTCACCCCAATAACAAGCTTGAAGCCTTTATTCAGGTGATGGGCCAGTCTCCGTATGTCAGAGAGGAACCTCATGAGTTGTTTGAAATTACATGTGTTAAGCATATAGCTTGCTGTAATTTCCTACTCTTAAACCTAGCCGATCGGCTAAGCTGATTATCCCTTAGATAGATCAGTTAGCCCAGAGGATGTAGGCCATTTTTTTTTGTTGTAAATTTTACTTTTTTGGATATGTGCCGTGCTGCAAAGTTCTGCATGACGCCTCCAGGACTTTACTTGTAGTAGAGGATCCCAAGTAAAAGATGCCATAACGTTGTTATTTATTTATTTATCCTTTTTATAAGATTTGCCTTATAATCAATTCTTTTTTGTGTGTAAATTCTTAGTCGACTCTACAGACAACTCATTCCACCATATTCCTGTCAACGAAGACCTATCTTCTCCATCTAAAAATCCCAATGCTCACATGTGTCAAGAATCAAATGGTCCCAAGACCTATTCAAAGACTCCCCACTTGAATCACCGTAGACCAGGAAAAGATCCAAACTGTTCTCTCTACTTGAATCACCAAAGACTAGAAGAAGATCCAAACTGCTTCCACTTGAATCATTCAACGATCACCGAAGATCATGGAGGATCTAAACTGAATTGTCTGGTCAACTGATGAATAGCATGCGTGTTGCAACTGACCTGCTTATGTGGCAATCAACCAATGAGTCAAGATTAGTTGAGAAAAATATTTTTGTTGTAACAATTGATTATGTAATCCTTTAAACAGCTATAAATACATAAGCAATATAACACATCTCTCATGGTTGATCTCATGGTTGAGAGAGTAAGATATCACTTTTATATTATTTATTTCTTCTTAATCCCTACCTCTAAGCCTTATCCCATAAATCCCCCCACCCCCTTGTCAACATGCACCACCACCACTATCATCTCCATAGCCTCTTCATCCCCTTTAGCTATCATCCTTCTAGCTCTGACACCATGTCTCTTCTTCATCACCCCATCCCTAGCAACCCCCGGCTCCGTCAATCTCATCGGGATCCTTGATAAGAGTGGGGAATGCACAACCTTTCTTCGCCTCTTGATGTCCATGGAGGCCCCAAACCAGATCGAAAACCAGCTCAACAACTCTGACCAAGGCATGACAGTGTTTGCTCCCACTGTCAGCGCTTTCAACAGCCTAAAGACTAGTACACTCAATGGACTCTCAACTCCCCAACTATATCAATTGGTGTTGAACCATATCTTGCCTCAGTATTTAACTTGCCCAGCCTTCAAACCGTTAGCAACCCTGTGCGAACTCAAGCAAATGGTCTAGATGGTGGAGTTTTTGGTCTCAATTTCACTAGTGTTTTGAACCAGGTGAATGTCTCGACTGGTCTTGTCGAGGCCCAAATCATCAATACTCTTTCAAAGGACTATCCCTTGGCAGCTTACCAAGTGGATAAGGTGTTGTTACCATTGGATGTTTATAAAGCTAAGCCTCAAGAGGTGGCTACACTGCCTTCTGATAATACCTTCAACACATTAAAGAAATTCCTGTCCGTATCATTTGGAGAGGCATTTGATATAATTTGTTCTCTCATGAATGGATTGTTGAAATTAAAAGTTATCATTTATTAATCACGAATTATCCTAGAAGAGTTTAGGGATATTTATGGAGAAACATAGTGGATCATTACCTCTCATTGTAACAGTCCAAACATATTATCTCCTATTGATTCATGCATTTTTTTTCTTCTCTTTTTACCGAGTTTATATGTGTTATTTGGGGTGGGATTGGACATCCATGTGAACATGTAAAACATATTGTACATGAGTCTGGGTGTGCACAATCTTCCCTCCTTCAGTTTACAACAATATGTGAGAGAACTGATGGCCTTAAAGAATATATAAAACCTCCTTATTTCCATGTTCTCCACATATACTGCCCCAATATGTGCATGTTCTCTTTTTGTTTGATGAACTTTTGTTGCCGGATTTAGTCATGGATGTGAATACTTTTGATCTATATAAAAGGTGTTGAGGCGGTAACTTTAATTACACGGCTCTCAGTGTCATGAAATCACACGAAACTTGCCATTTTGGCAAGTTCGGTTGGTTTGGTTATTTAGGGTTTTAAACCCACTTTGCAATAAGGTTTTTGTTAGGGGCTTGACTGAAATAGGGGTTTTAGAAGAGGAGGCAGCCGCTGCTCGTGTAATCTCTGGTTTGCACATAGTGAAATCTCTCTCACCATTTTTGCCCATGGACGTAGGCTTTAAGCTGAACCACTTTCAATCGTCTTGTCTTCTTTGTGTATTTGTTATTTGCATTAATTTATTTTTCTATTTTTGTTGCGCACAACTCCAAATCTAGGCTTTTGCACAACAAACTAGTATCACAGCCCTAAGTTGAGATTGAGGTTTTTTTTTTGACATGATGGCAATATACGAAGTGGAGAAATTCAACGGGCAGAACAACTTCAATCTATGGCACATAAAGTTGCATGTGTTGTTGGTTCAACGGGGATTATACAAAGTTTTGGTGTGAAAGGAAAAGCTTCTTATGACGATATCGAAAGATGACAGAGAGAAACTTGACCTCAAGGCACTCTGTGCGATTTAGTTGTGCCTGAAAGATGAGGTGTTACAAGAAGTTGCAGATGAAGTATTTGTGGTTGGGTTATGACTCAAATTGCAAAGCTTATACATGACCAAATCTCTCACGAATAGGTTCTATTTAAAACAACGCCTCTATATATTGAGGATAAGTGAATATATGTCTCTGAAAGCCCAAGGATTCAATAAAATCATTATAGATTTGAAAAACATTGACATTAAGATTGATGATGAATATCAAGCTATCATTGTTTTGTTATCTATAATTGTATCATATGAACGCTTTGTTACGATCTTACTCTATGAAAATGATATCATCTACATAGAGGATGTTAAGGCATCCTTGCATTCTAGGGAATTGAGGAAAAAAGTATATGGAGAAGAGGGTGATGGACAGATAGAAGGTTTGTTTGCGGGAGGAGGAACAAAGGAAAAATTTTTTGAAAGTGATAAAGGTAAATTTAGATCCAAGTCTAGAGGAAAGGGTAAGTTGCAATGTTTCTGTTATAAAGAATATAGTTGTATGAAGAGGGATTGTCCTAAGCATGCTGACAACAAGAAAGGTGATAGTCCTAGTATAGTGTTGACAGAGGAACATGAAGAGTACATTGAAGATGTTCTCACAGTCTCCAAAGGTATGGACACTTTTTCTTATAATGAATGGATATTAGATTTAGGTTATCATGTTCATATTTTCTCAATGAAAGAATATTTTGATACGTTTTAGGAAGAGAAGACAAGATTTGTGTCTCTTAATGATGGGTTAAGAAGTGACGTCATGGGTGTTGGGACGGTGAAGATCAAGATGTTTGATAAAGTGGCTCATACTTTGGGTGGTGTGACATGTCCTAAAGATGCAAAGAAATTTAATATCCTTAGGCTAGTTGGACTCCAAGGGTTACAAATATTCAATTGCAGATAGAGCCATGAAAATCACACCTGGTTGTTTGGTCTTGCTGAAGGGAGAAAAGTGTCATGATGGTTTATATCATCTGATGGGAAAAACGGTGATTGATGATGTTCCTTTGACCTCGACGAGTAATTGAAAATAGGGTGCACAAAATAACAAACAATTGTGCATGATCTCTTTCATAGTTGGGGCAAAGATAGTTGTTAAAGGTTTCTAGGTGGCAGGCGATGGTGAGACAGTTCTTACGGTTAGAGAGGATTAATCGAGGTCCCTCTCTAGAGTTAACTAGGCGAATTGACTCGGGGCAACTACACATGTGCATTGGTCGTATTCTAATCGAGTCATATGGTGTCAAGTTCGAATTGATTCATTGGTATGTGTAGCGGTGATTCTTTAAGGTTAGTGGTTGTTTGCGGTGATAACAGACAATATATGATTCAAGTTTGAGGTGGAGGCGCATTCAAAGTTTATATTGCACAGAGTTCACTAAGAAGGACAAGTGCAGGTTTTCTCTAGGTGGTTTCAAAATGTTAGTCAAGGTGGAGTGTGGTGCACATGTCATAGGTTCTTTGTCTTGTTAAAGATAGAGGTGTTTGTACTATCTAGAGTTACCTTTTACGGTTGTGTAGAGAAGATGAGAGTAGCGTTTTTTGTACTATGTAACCTTGGTATAATTAAGTCAAGGTGGAGATTTGTTGAGGCGGTGACTTTAATTACACAGATCTTAGCGTCGTGAAATCACACAGAACTTGCCAATTTGGCAAGTTTGGTTATTTAGGGTTTTAAACCCAATTTCTTAGGAGCTTCTTCTCTTGAAGACTAAAACAGAGTTTTAAAAGAGGAGGCAACCACTACTCATGTAATCTCTAGTTTGCACATAGTGAAATATTTGTTGCCATTTTCGCCCGTGGACCTAAGCTTTAAACTGAACCATGTCAAATTGTCTTGTCTTCTTTGTGTGTTTGTTGTTTGCATTAATTTCTTCTTCTATTTTTGTTGCACATGACTCCAAATCTAGGCAATAAAATGAGGGAAAGTCGATTGAGATGGTTTGGGCATGTGCAACGAAGACCAATGACTGCACCAGTGAGGCGAAGTGAGACAATAAAAGTTGAAGGTGCTAGAAGGACTAGAGGAAGGCCAAAATTAACCTGGGTAGAGGTAGTAAAGAGGGACATGGCAACTTGTAATTTAATAGCAGATAAGGCCCTAAACAGAGTGAAATGGAGGAACAAGATTCGTGTAGCCAACCCCAAATAGTTGGGATAAGGCTGTTTTGTTGTTGTTGTTGTTGTTGTCATTTCCCTGTGTTCACATAGGTCATTTGCTAGTATTATACTAAAGCAAATGGTTGCTTACATGGCACTCCTCTCTGAATTTCTTTTATTTTTGTAGGATTTACACGTGACATGTTCCACATTAAAGTTTATTGCTTAATTATTTTCTTACCCAAACAATTCATCTACTCTAACTTTCTCTTCCTCATAAATTTATTTCCCTTAACTAACTTTTTTTTCCTCTCTTAGTTATTTTTCGTTTTTGTTTTGGGTATCATAAATAAAACAATTCATTATTCATAAAAAGGACAATTAATCTCCTTAGTACACATTTACAACCACACGTGTTCTTTCCAAATTCACTCACCCACATTTCCTCTCTCAAACACCCCATTCATAAGTTCTTTCCCTAACATTTTTCTCTTTTAATACCTAAAATCTCTCTTACCAAAATCAGTTTTATTCTAATTTTCTAATTTAGTCTTATCTCTCTCACCTAAATTCTCTTTATTGGAGTTATTGTTGTTACTTCATATTTCTTTTTTTTCTTTCATTCCTATTAGTGAGAGATGTTTGTTCTCCCAACTATTTCATCAAAAGAGACATGTACTTGTTGGCCTAATATAGAAAACCAATTAAGGCCATTAAAGAAAAAATCAATACTCTAACATTTTTTTTATGGCAATGAGTGAAAAGGAAAGAGTATCAAGGGGGTAATGCAAGAAAGGATGGGAGCGATGGGAGCCTTTCACTTCTCAGTCTTCAGACCATACCCATCTCTTCCCCCGTTCGTCATCATCTAGCATTCTAGCAAAAAATAGGTATGCCATTTCTTCATGTCTCTCTCTTCATTCATTTTTTACAACATTTTTTTTCATGTTTTAACACACTTTCTTTTCAATTTTTACTCTTTATTTTCAAGCCCTTACTTTGAAAGTTCGTTTTCTATGGTTCCCAAGGCCTATAAATATTTTTTATTTCTATTTTTGGTCAAGTATTCTCATCCATGATGGGGTTCGTTGACAATTTATATTTTTGATAGAAGAAATATGATACATGTGGGAGGAAATCAAATAAAGATTTCAAAATTTGTGGTTCATTATGCCTTTAGAGATTAATTAGAAGTTTAGTTGTATTTATAAATACTAGCATATAGAGGTTGTTGTCCTTGTGGCATGTTTTAGATATTCAAATCAATTTGTAGGTTTCTCTTAATCAAAGTTGTAGGTACTGCTCTAAGAAATCAATAAGCGAAATGACATTCACGGCCATTCTGGTCATTTTTTATGGGAGTTTCATGGGTGTGGTAAGGTGGTTTTGGATGGAGTTTGTACTAACGTCAGTCACTTCCCTAGTAAGTTGTGAGTCAAACTTGGTCAGAGCAACTTCAATCATGGAAGCATTTACTCTTGGAGTTCTTGACTGAATTTTTGTTGTTTTGCTTTAAATACTTTCTAATTTTAGTATAAAATATTGTTTCAAAGGGAGAGATGCCTCCATTCCTCAATGACAACAAACCTCATCATTGTGGATTTGAAATATAAAAAAAAAGTCTTGATATATTATGTTAGTGTAGAGATGAAAAGAAAATAATACTCTCAAATCTTGTTGAGGGGTCAAATTCAATCTCAAGAATAACTTAAGAAGTACTAGGACCTCGGCCTGGCATGGAAAAGTTGGAGTGCCAAAAAGGAGTTCTCATCCCTCCAACATAAGACTAAGTTACAACAAGATGATCGCTAATATCCTATAGTTGGAACCAATTCTCTTAGGATGACAGCTTCAAGGATTATTGTTTCATTCCTATTATAAAAAGCTCTTGGACACTGCAAAATGTCTTGTTAGGTTTTGAGAAGGTATTGTTCTTTCGGTTTGTAATTAGACCAAACAGATTTTATACATAGTGGAGTATTATCATTGGAATATAATCACAATTGAGTAGAAGTGACTTGATATTGTGACTCACTAACTTCGAATTGGGTCTAATGCTAACCATATTTCTATAAAAACAGGGCTTATGTATGCAATATGATCCAATGCTCAGTAACTTGTTACATTTTCTTGCATATTTCCTAACGCATATAAAAATTTCTTTTGTTGAAATATGGAGTTTACATAATAAGACCTTACATTGTATAATGTTTTAGTTCGAGACATGTCATTAATATTTTTTTCTATGATCTTATATTTTTTAAATAACTTTTACATTAATTAAAATTTTCATTTTTTTCTATTTTTAATTATTTTCTCATTCACTTACCTGTGCTCGCGTGAGTTGATTTTCTAGTGCAATACTAAAAGAGGGGTTGCATGTGCTAAGTTGCAACAAGAGAGAAAAAGATGAAAGATAAAAGAGTTATGGAAATCACTCATCGAAATGTAAGCCACAGGGGGAAATAATTCACCCTTAGGCTAGACCCTGTATGGTTGCCTTGATTTGAATAGAAAATGGTAGAAAAAAACTATAAAATAAAATCCCACAAGAGAAGAAAAGGAAATAAACAAATCATGAGAAAACTAGCTTTTCATGGCAACCAAACAACTTGAAAATGATTTTCTCAATTAAATTTGCCAAGAATCATGAGAAAACCAGCATTTCATGGAAACTAAACAGGGCCTTAAGGAAAGCTATTCAAGCTCCTTCAAAATTGTTAATGGCATCCAAGAGCCTTCTCTGTTTCATTTCTTAAGAATATAGAGAAATTAAATATTACACAATTCACTTACAAGGGAAAACAAACATCCAAATACAAAATATAATTTCTTATACAATAAAACACTAGGAAATCAGCAAAATACATTATTATGCCCATTCTCTACAACTAAACACTAGGTATATTAAATGAGAGCATGAAAATCCCCCGACTTGTTGATAGGTCAATGGGTTGGATAAATGGACAATTGAGAAATATGTAAATGGATTATAGGTCATGGGTTTTGGATTAAGATAATTTGGTTGGATTGATTGAGTGTTGTCATATCATGGGCTGTTGCATCTTTCTCCCCATCCTGAAAAGAAGTCATCCATTGGGTTCTTTGTAGTGCTGTACAGAGGGCTGGCCCAGCCTGCTAATTAGCTCAAAAAATCCTGCCCTGAGGCTAGGCTAGAGTTAAAGCCCATGTGTAGGCTTACCTTAGCCTAGCCCAAGCCCGAACATCCATTTACACTAAACCCCTCCTAATTTCACCATTTTTTAGAAAATTTACACGTGTTGGCCCCCACCCCCAACCCCATGATTCTAGACCACTTACCCTATTCCACATGAATCTATCTTCCTTCTCTCTCTTTCTCCTAATTTATAGTTTCATTATTTTACTTGGGTTTAGGGTTTAAAGGCGAACATAATAGTGTTGAAAAGTGATTTACACTTTTTTGGGGGTCGCTTATCACTTTTCGGCGTTGGTGTGTCCGCTCCTTGATGCCCAATGGAGGTTAGCATTCTTAAGGGAGGCAGACACAATCATTTATGTTTACTTGGTGTCACCCACTTTCTCTCTCTCTCTCTCTCTCTCTCTCTCTCTCAAGTTTCTTCTTTTTACTCAGTTTTCAACTTTTTAAAACAATTTAAAACTCCAACTTCCCTCTTTTGTTTCCATCTCCTTTATCCTTCCTTTCTCCCTTTGCTAGCTACTCTCTCTCTCTCTCTCTCTCTCTCTCTCTCTCTTCATAATTTACTCAGTTAGATCTTAATAATCTACCCATCTCTAAAGATGTTGGGATAGATTTGGGTCTCCTCCCAAGTGCTGCTTCAGATCGTCTCATGACTCAAATCTTATTTCTTATCGGATCTATCAAAGGTTTTATAGGATTTGGACCCTAGTGGTTGATTATAGGAAGCGAATTCATCCACTTCATTACTGTCATGTGTGCAAGTTTTCTTGAAATCAGAATCATTGGAGTAAATTACTTCAGTAGAAATTACATAATTTATTTTATTTATCTAAGTCTGGTTTATATTTAGAATTGTTGATGACTTAATAAGTTTGCTAATGTGTTGCATGGTCTGCAATGCATACTCTATCTCTCATGAAAATCCATTGTCTTGCCTCTCTTCGATGCTAGTCCTTTCTTCCTAAAACAAGTAGGTCATGGTCCCCTAATCTAAAACTTTGCTGAGTTGCTTCCCTTCACCATTTTGTCCCTATGATGCACAAGTTACACAAAGTCAAAGATTTTTTGTTAGCGCCTTATGATTCCATCTGGAGTGACCATAGCAAGCATCACGAGTATCGACAACGCAAGAAATCTTGGATGATGGTTGTCATCATCGACACACATCCCTTCTCTATTCCTACAATGTATGGGTATTTCTCAAGTCAAAGTGCCATGTGATAGCATAAATGATCATCATTTATCAAGATTTCCTTTGGCAAGGGAGAACCATCTTGTACAAGGATCCAATGTCGTATCTCGAACCTAAACCTCACTCTTGGTGTTAGAATTACAACTCCTCTTGATGCAAGTTCTTGGGAAGCACTAAAAAACCAAAATCACAAGCAAACAAAAAATAAACCACAATGCAAATTTACGTGGAAAACCCAAAAAATCGAACCACACAAAAACAATTTCACTATTATGGTCAAGAGACATGGGGAAACAAGACCAAAGAATCCAATGGTTGACCCCTAGGGCAAACCTGAATCGAAACTATCATTGGTATAGAACAGTTCACCTTAGGTACAATAACAGACAAAGAATGGTCATCCCTCCATGGCAGCCAGTATGGCAGTGAGCACGAGCCTGATACCCAAAATTCCTTATGCCTCTAACAAAAACCTAGAAAAGAAGACTACAAAGGAAAAGATCTTTGGCAAGAAGGATCGAGGTGAAACATGATCAAAATATTGGACTTGAGGTTTCACATCAAAGCAAAGACACTCAAATTGTCAATTAGACTATGAAACTCAGTAGTAAGGTGGTTAAGGAACAGAGGAAAAAGAGGCTATAACTAAAGGACTTTTGGCCGAATTCGAAGAGCAATAAGAGAAAGAAGTTGATGAGGAGGTTGAAGACATGGGATAAGATTTGTTTTACAATTTAGGGAAATGCCCCCATAAAGTGTAGATTGCAATGTAATTTATACTTTGTTGAAAGTCTTCCTGACCAACCCAAGCAACCTCAACAGATCGAAGGGGATGTAAAGGATGTGCGGGGGCAATATCAACTATCAATGACTATTGCAAGGTTGATATTGATAAAGAATTACAAGAGACCACATTTTCTGCCAGATAAGATCATTTTTTAAAAAACTAGTTGAGAAGATGACTCAACACCTTCAGTTGCTTTATATCATGGCCCACATGGATGGTTGCCCATTGAAGATGATACTTTTTAGTAACAGGGCAGCCTTCATCATATTTCATCATAAGATTTTGAAAATGTTGGGCAAAATTGATCAAGATCTTGTTTATACCGAGATTACTATCAGTAGCTTTGCTAGGGATATAACGGTCGCTAGTGGTGTCCTCTTAGTCAAGTTGACTATTGGAAAGAAGACTACTATGTCAACAGTCTTTGTAGGATTCATATCCTCTGGTCCACGTTTTTGGTGCCCCACAATGCTCCATAGATACAAAGGGGGTAGGGCCTATACATTTTTTGAAAAGCCCCCTTGCAAAAAATGTATTGGACCCACCTTTGTGTCTTGGAGCACTGTGGAGCACAAAAAACGTGGACCTGAGGATACGGCTCCTTCTTTGTAGTAGACTCCAACTCTCACTACAATGCCTTGCTTGGTAGAGATTGGATTCACACCAAGTGTTGTGTTCCCTCTTCATTACACCAATTTTTGATCTTTTGGAATGGGGATATGGTTGAGGTGGTATGGGCTGACAGAAAACTTTTCATGGCCGAATACAATATGGCTGAAGCTATGTTTTATGACAGAATGATGGGCCCAGTGCAAATGAGAGGGAGAGATAGGTATAAGAAATAAAAGGCATAAATGCTTTCGGAGAATCTTAGTAGAAATAGGAGAATAAGAAAGTGTTTCATACAAAGCCACTCCTCAAAATATTCCAAGATGAGTCAATATGAATGGTCTTAGTGAGATCAGAACGATAACGGCCATAAAAGAGGATGTTAAGAGGATCTTGGCCTACATGGATGAAAGAGGACTACTAATGGCAGATCAAAATGGTGAAGAATTTTCGACCAACGTGGCCAAATGTGTACTAAAAGATAAAGAGTAGGGACAACCAGGTTTGAAGATATAGATCTAAGAACTTGCTATTACTCCAATCAAGACGGATGATGTGAAAGTTGATGTCAAAGATCCATGAATGAAAATCAACTTAGGGACCGTGGAGAAACCTCGACCGATTTATATTAATGAATTGTTGGAAGAGGAATTCAAGGCCAAAGTTATTAAACTTTTGACTGAATTCATAGTTTGTTTTACTTGAAACTATGATGAGATGCCTAGCCTTGATAGGAAATTGGTCGAGCATAGATTACCCACTATAGATGGTTTTTGGCCATTCAAACAGCTTGTAAGGAGAATGTTCCCAAAAATGACTGAGAATATAAAAGACAAGATTACAAATATTCTTCAAGCCGGTTTCATCCAACCAATAAGGTATGTCAATAGGCTTTCTAATATCATTTCGGTTATGAAAACAAATGGTAAGCTAAGAATATGTATAGAATTTTGTAATTTGAATATAGCCACCCTAAAGGATGAATATTTGATCTATGTTACAGATCTGCTAGTAGATGCAGTATTAAGACATTGAAATCTTTCTTTTATGGATGACCATTTTGGGAATAATAAGATATTTATTGCTGAAGATGATATTTTCAAGACAGTCTTTAGGTGTCCAAGGGCCCTTGGTACGTACACTTAGGTTGTTATGCCTTTTGGACTTAAAAATGATGAAGCTATATTTTTCATGACTTCATGACATGATTAGGAAACACACACACACACACACACACACACACACACACACACACATATATATATATATATATATATATATATATATGATATTGTGGTAAAATCCGAAAATAAGGAAAGATACCTAAGGGACCTTATGGATTCATTAGAAATGATGAGAGCCCATAAGGTGAAAATGAATCCCTTGAAATGTGCCTTCAGAGTTTCGATAAAAAATGTCCTAGGTTTCCTTACACATTAGCAAGGGATTGAGGTAGACTGAAATAAAGTAAAGGCCATTAAAAAAGCTCAACTTCCAAAGGATAAGAAAGAACTCCAAAGGTTTCTTGGTCAGGTTAATTTTCTGAGGAGATTCATTTCAAATTCAATAAGAAAAATTTACCCGTTTCGTTTTTACTGAGGCTTCGTCAGAGCAACAGTTCGTTTGGACTGAAGAACACCAGCTTTCAATGCTATAAAGGAGTATTTGAACAAGCCACCAAGACTAATACCTCCACAGAAGGACATGCCATTGTGGTTGTCTATCTTGCTTGGAGAGAAGTTTATTAGAGCATTGCTAGCCCATGAAAATGATGAACAGAAATAATAGGATGTTTATTATTTAAGTAGAGCTTTAAATGAGACCAAGATAAAGTACTCTCTGGTTGAAAAACTTTGACTATCATTGTACTTCGCTACAACTAAATTAAGACATTATCCTTTGGCTCATAATGTGTTGTTGATTGTGAAAATTGATTTGATTAGATATATGCTTTCCTAACCGATCCTGAGAGGAAGGATCAGAAAATGGATGTTAGCCTTGTTTGCAATATGTCCCTCAAAAGGTGATCAAAGGCCAAACATTGGCCAATTTCTTGGCTAATCACCTACAACATCTGGATGAGCAAACCAATGAGAAATCTGAAGTGAGTATTATGTTGTGGGGATCGACTCAAATTCAATAGGTTAAACACATAAATAGTTTCAGGAGTTGGGATCATACTCACATCCCCATCCAGACAAAGAATTAGATACTCATTTCAGTTAGATTTTAAATGTACAAATAATTAGGCTGAATACAAGGCCTTGGTCATCGAGCTGGAATTATTACTCTAATTGGGAGTAAGAAACACAACTATTATAAGGGATTCTCAGTTGTGTTTAAACAATTAACTAGAGATTATAAATGTTCTAGTTGGGCTAATAGATTCATTTGATGATGTCAACATAACTTTTGTCCCAACGGAACAAAATTGACCAGCCAATGACATGGCCCAAATAACCTTTGGGATAAGGATCCTGTAGGGTGTTGTTGACCAGTAGATTGTAGAAATACAATGAAGAACCCTACCATCGGTTACTACCAGGGGATTGTTGCCTGAGGTGTATTAGTATTGAAGCTCAATATGGATGACTGAAGAGCTCCAATTATGCAATACTTGGACAACCCATCTCCTAAGGCTGACTGAAAAGTCAAAAAGGTAGTAATGAATTATGTGCTACTGGAGAACAAACTCTATAGAAAGGGTTTTAATGGATTATTGTTAAGATGCATCAGTGAGGAGGCAATGGAAGTTACAACTTAGGCACATCAGGGCTTGTGTGGTGTACACCAAGCTAGCGTTGAGATGGCTACTTAGGAGATACAACTATTATCGGTTGGAGATGTTGAGAGATTGTATAGAACATGGTAAAGGGTGCATGACATGTTAGAAGCATGAATTTGTATAGAAAGTACTAGTGAGAGACCTCCATCCAATTATTAAACCATGGCCTTTTCAAGGATGGGCTATGGATTTAATCGGGAAAATCTATCCACCTTCATCTAACTTACATACTTTTGTAATAGTCACAACCAATTATTTTACAAAATGGGTTAAAGCGAAACCATTTTGGAATATGGATCAACAAAGTTCATAAAGCTTGTTAAGGAGATGATCATCTACCGTTTTGGCCTTCCAGCATCAATTATAGCCAACATGGGAATTATTTTTACTAGGCAAGACATGAGAAAGTTCATAGATGATTATGGGATACAACTATTGTGTTCCACTCCATATTATGCCTAGGCCAAGGCATCCAACAAAATCATTAAGGATCTCATCAGAAAGTCAATAGGAAAGAATCGTAGGTCATGGCACAAGGTATTGCCTCAAATATTATGGGTATATAACACTACCTACCAGATCAGTATAGGGGTTAGTCAATATACCTTGAATCATGACGCTATCCTTCCTATAGAAATTGTGATTTCAACTTTGAGAATTGCATTCTAGTCTGGCTTAACATTAGATGGGTTCAGTACATCCATAATGATTGAATTGGAGAACATGGAGGAGACTTAACTAAGAACCTTGGATATACTGGAGGTTCATAAGCAAAGGGTGGTAAGGGCATATAACAAAAGAGTTAAAACTAAGTCTTTCGGTAAAGGGGACTTAGTTTGGAAATCTATCTTTCTAATTGGTCATAAAGACCACATGTATGATAAATGCCTCCCACCTAGGAGGGCCCCTTCAAGATAAAAAAAAAGGTATTGAAGGGAGGAGCCTATATCCTGGAAGAGTTAGACAAAAAGGGGTAGAAAATATAATAAATAGTTGGCATCTAAAGAGGTATTATCCCACTGTGTAGGAGGCCGTGAGTAGAGAACAAAATAAGGAGATGCAAAAGAGGCCGATGATATCTCATTAGAACAAAAATAAAGTGCTTATATCAACCAAGACAATAAATCGGCCAAGTGACCAAAAATACAAAAACAAAAGGAAAAAAGAGACATTAAGCATCCTAAGCTTGCTTGAACACTTCAAGGAAACTCTTCAAAACATCGGCCCATAGATCCAGACTATCGTGACGTGCCTCCTGTCGACTGATATAGTGCAAGTTCTTTCCCAAGACTTCATGCGGGTCTTCAAGTTTTCAAATCACTCCATGGAGGTCTCCATTTATAGAGTGACAAAACTAATCTTCCAAGAAGTCTCTTTGGTAGCAAGATGATCAACTAGGAGGGATTTGGTTAGACAATTCCGACGGGTGGTCAACTCAATGATTTTGGCATTGAGAAGTTCAATTTCAGTGCTAGCGTCGTTGATCGAATCCATAGTATCTTTGATCATCTTTTTCCATTGGGCTAAGAACAACATGGCTCACCTTAAAATCTTCCTTAAGTGACAAAATATGGGCACGAAGGTGTTCATGAGAAGTGAAGAACTTATTGGCCTCAACAATGGCATGATTAACTCATTGAAATCATTAACATAACCTGCTAGTTTGCAGAAATAGTCAGCAAACTTGGCAAAACTGTTGAAGACTAAGCCATTCTTTGACCAAAACAGGTTTACAGCCAAGGAGATTGAAGCTTGGACAAAGGGGTGAATAAATTGATCATATGAGAGAGCGATGAGTGACTTCACCATCACTTTGACTTCAAGAAATCCCTCCATAGGTGGATTTGATTCTTCAGGGGGAGATTTGTCAAGAGCTTCTTCAAGGTGAGCAAAGAAGTTGTAGATTTCCTCTTTAGGAAAAACTATCGAAGATTTAGCCACCATCTTATTGGTTTTGGCCACAGGAGTTGCTGGCTATTGGGTAGTTGGTTTTGGTGCTGCTTTCAGAGAACTTTAGTCTACATTAGCTGTTTTAATTGGTCCTTCAGTCTGACAAGTGGTTTTATCTTATTAAACTTCTACTGAGGCAGCGGTAGAAAAATCGCCAATCGTCATGCTGCCTAGGGCCATCAAGGAGTGGAGATTCATATTAGCTGGGTGAACCAGGAAGATTGTGCACTTGTGTCTTGACTAAACTAGCCAACTTAGTCTCAAAAGATGATTGATCATCGGCATGTTTCTTTCTTCTTTTCAGAGGAGGGAATAGAGGTGAATTTTCTTCTTCACCTTCACTTTCACTTTCGTCTCTTTCACTTTTTTTTCTTCTCTCTTCACTTTTTTCTTTTTCTTCCTTTTTCTGTGGGTGTTCTTTGCTCTTCATTCTTCATCTTCTTCATCATGTTGGACAATTAGAAGCTTTGACACCAATACCTTTGGCCTATGTTTGGGGTCGAAGACGACTGCTTGGGTCACACATGAGCTAGATTCTGACTTTCTCTTTGAACAAACTTTAAGAGGGGTCTTGGTAGGAGCTTTGATCGAGGGTAAACTTTTGAGGGGGTTAGCAATTGGCTTAACACTTTGGAAGTGATTAAGAAAAGGAAATGGCCAAAATAGAGAAAGAGTTTTATTAACCTTTGTGCACAAAAGATTTGGCAAGGAACTTAGCCAAAATCTTGGCTAAAACCTTGGCAGCTTTGGATGGGATGGTTTCCTTTTACCCAAGTGACTTCTGGTACAGGTAGAGACACCAGTAGCCTCAAGAGCAGGAAGTGTGGGTTGGAGTTTGTCCGGCTAAGGGTAGGTTGATGGAAAATCCACCAAAGAACCTGATGGGGTGAGGACCAATCTTAGAATCCTCCGAAATGAATAGTGCCAAGAGTGTATCAATGAAAGGTTGAATCAAAGTTTTTGTAAAGAACTTTCACCACCATTCTCAAAAAATGGCTGAATAAGTGGGTTGGCATGGTAAATGTTCCAAAGAGAACTAAGCTTTTGCTAACCAATATTCATTGGTCACGATGTTCATTGACTTTTCTTCTTTTTCTCTGTGGGCATCGTGAAAAGACCGTGGAGGTTTACCCACCCCACTTCGGGGAACCGTGCTCGGCCAATCTGGATTGGCCTTTAGGCTTAGGTTTGGAGTCGCCACCAACTCGGGTTTTTACAAGTGGGGTTGGACGTCTGCTTCATTTCTAGGGGAATGGAGGATACGGGTTTTTTAAGGTCAGGGCTAGGCACTTAGGCCTAGGGTTGACTCTCAGACTGGTCAGGTTTTCAGGGATCTGGGTAAGCTGTTTGGTTGCAATTGGGGAAAGTGTTAGGCACCCTAATTACCCACCTTTTTAGGGTGGCTCCTCTAACCTAACAACTTTCAAGTGCCAATAAGCGAAAGTGTGTGTATGTGGTTATTTTATTAGTCTAGACCAGCCCTGTGGTGTGATCATTGTAATTGAACCTGAGACATAGTCTTTGGCTGCCTATATACCCGATCTTGTATGGTTCAGTGTTCTTAGGGTTTTGTCGGGATCAAACTGCATGTAGTTCTGATGGTTTATAAGTCTTGGTAGTCAAGTATGTTTGATAGTGGTTTAGGGTAGGTTCATTTTAGGGTTTGTATATACTTACAAAGTACTCTCTGCTGCTAAAACATGTTAGTAAAAGGAGTAAAGACTATGTTGTACCAATTTGAGTGTTTTAGGGACCTAATTGGGCTATGGCCAAGTCCCAGGGTCCTTGGGTCATGAACTAGTATGACATGACCTTAGGGTAAAGTAGAGACTTATAAAAAGTTGGGAAGGATTGAAAAGCAATGATTGGGTCAAGTTACTCAGCCGGATCACACTGACGTAGCAGCCATGACACTAGCGTTGTCTCCCAGGTAAAATTCAGGTGTTGGTCACTTAGAGGTTTAGTACACTTAGTTTATGTTTAGAAGTTAGAGAAGGGTTTTGGAGGTTGGAGGAAGGGTTTGGATAGGTGGAATTTCATTCCCACCTTCTGACTTGTTAGAAAGGGTAAAATTGAAAATTTTCAATTAGTACGCCTAAATTCTATGTATACGCCCGATCTTTCACAGAGTGAAAGTTTAGGCGTACTGCCTTGGATGGGCCCCACTTGACTTTTGGAGTAAATTTCATATTCTGGAATTTACACAGAATGTATATTTTTACAGTTTTATGGGTTTATGGACTACTGTGAGTGTCCAGACACTTGGGGACACAGTTTGAAGCCTCTTTGATCAGGTACGCCTGAAATAATTAGGGTGTTACACCTAAACTAATGATCCAACTTAATGAACCAAAAATCCAGGGTAGCTTTACTTGAAAGTATATAAGTGTTGTAGTACTGAACAAGGTCAAATCCACATGGATTGACTTGTGCAATAAAAACAAAGATTACAATAGAAGAGAAATAGAAAAGAAAAGAAAGAAAAGAGATCAATGT
>JAOXJP010229032.1:0-11018 GCA_025762735.1 Platanus orientalis | reverse complement strand
GTCTCCCATACATTTCCAAGCCTCAATTGGGATACCATC
Organism: Platanus orientalis; assembly: GCA_025762735.1. Taxonomy (NCBI): domain Eukaryota; kingdom Viridiplantae; phylum Streptophyta; class Magnoliopsida; order Proteales; family Platanaceae; genus Platanus; species Platanus orientalis. The sequence continues at coordinate 10,979 of JAOXJP010229032.1, read as the reverse complement.
TGGTCCTAATGTTTTTCCTATCTTCATTCTCTTCAAAGTTTGGGCCGAAATTGATATATCTAAAGAGGAAGATCTTGCAGTGGAAGAGAGAGGAGTTCAGGGGAATTGAGTAAAGAAAACCATAGTGCCTTCTCATCAAAGGGGATTTTGATCATAAAGAAATGTTGGGTAATCATTTTGAAGATGATAAGATAGTAAAAAGAGAGAAAGTATAGGAATATAATAGTCTGCTAAAGATGGAGGAGATATCTTGGAGACAAAAATCAAGAGGTACATGGCTCAAAGAGGGGGGCAGAAACACCAAATTCTTTCATCGGCTTGCGAGTATGAGGAACTCCAACAATTTGATCACAAATTTGAAGGTGGGTGAGGAATGGGTGCAGGACCAAGAAAGGATTAAGGAGTATATCGAAAATTACTACATCAAGTTGTATTTAGAGCCGTTTTTACACCGTATAACTAAAAAAGGCGTTGAGTTTGACAGAATTAGTGAAGAGGAAAAGCAATGGCTTGAGAGACCTTTCTCGGAACAAGAGGTGAAGTAGGCTCTTAATGGCATGGAAGAAGATAAGGATCAGGGCCCAGATGATTTTCCGATAAAGTTTTTAAAAATCTTTTGGAATGTCGTAAGAGGAGAGGCCTTAGCAGCTTTAAAGGCGTTCCATTTGAATGATCAATGGTGTAAAAGCCTTAGGGCGACATTTATTATGCTTATTCCGAAGAAGAAAGGGGCCTTTGATATTAAAGATTTTAGGCCAATCAGCTTGATTGGATGTCTTTATAAACTGTTGGCTAAGACCTGGCTCTTTGCCTTAAAACTGTCCTTTTGAAAGTCATAGCTCCTTTGTAGAATGCTTTTCTTATAGGAAAACAAATAACAAACTGCTCTCTATTGGCCAACGAGTGCATTGACCCCATGATTAAAGCAGGTCAATCTGGAGTGGTGTGCAAATTGATATGGAGAAAGCTTATGATCATATTAACTGGGGAAATTTGGACTGAGTTCTTCAGCAGATAAGGTTTGGGATTAAGTGGAGAAACTTGATTAAGATCTACACATCTTCTTCGTCCATCTCTATTCAGATGAATGGATCTCCTAAAGAGTTCTTCAAAGGTAGTAGGGGATTAAAACAAGGGGACCCGCTTTCTTCATATCTTTTTATCATAGTTGTTGATCTTTTGGGCTGAATGGTGTCAAAGGCTAAATCTGTTGGTCTTTTCCAGGGTTTCCCTTCTTCGAAGGGTGGGCCCTCAACCCCGTTTGTTCAGTTTGCAGATGATTCTCCTTTTTTGATAACAGCTGACATGGAGAGCATGACGAATTTGAGATGCATTCTCCTTATTCTAGAGGTAACCACCAGTCTAAAAGTAAACTCGAGCAAATCCACCCTTAGCCCCTATTGGAACCGTTCCAAATGTGGAAGAGTTAGCTTCTATCTTTGATTGTGCCATGGCCTACCTCCCAATTACACATCTTGGTCTCCCTCTTGTAGTGAAGTCATATTCAAAATCCATTTGGAATCCTGTGATTGAAAGGATGGGATCAAAATTAGCTACTTGGAAAGGAAGGCTTCTTTCAAAAGGAAGTAAGTTGGTAATGCTTCGACGCGTCCTTTCAAGTCTGTCAATCTATTACTTATCTATTTTCTAAGCTCTTCTCTCAGTGATGAAGCAACTTGAAGAAATTCAAAGGAATTTTCTTTGGAGTTCGATGCAAGTTCAGAGGAAAATTAGTTGGGTTGGATGGAGGAAAATTTGTAAACCAGTTAAGCAAGGTGGTTTGGGTATTTGATCCATTCGCAAGACCAATAGAGCATTGTTGAACAAATGGTTATGGATATTTGGAGAGAATCGAAATGCTTTATGGAGAATTGTTATTGCTGTCAAATATGGAGAAGAGAGGAATGGTTGGAGTAGCAGGGACCAATTGGGCCAGCTAGCTGTGGTATTTGGAAGGACAAACAAAGGGGCGGAGATTATATCCAAATTCACAAGATTCAAAGTTAACAAGGGCGATAAGGTCCTCTTGGCAGGACGCGTGGTGTTCTGATGTTAGTCTTTGCTTTCTATTTTCTTCTTGCTACAACCTTGCTGAATGCAAATGGAGCTCGGTGAAGGAGCACAGGTTAAGATCAAGAGCTTTGTGTTCATGGAATATCCAACCAAGACGGAATCTTAATGATTGGGAGCGGGAGGATATGTGAAGAATATTAATCCTTTTGGAAAGATATTGCCTTGGGAACTCGGAGCTAAAGGATGAAAGAATTTGGTTGTTAAACAAAGACAAGGGTTTCTCGGTGAAATCTATGTATGAGGTGTTATGCCTGTAAGTCCCTCCGTTATTCCCCCATAATCTCATTTGGAACTCTATAGTCCCTTCTAAGGTATCTTTTTTTCTTTGGGAGTAATGATGGGATAAAGCCCCAATTGATAATCTCATTAGAAGATGGATGGTGCTTCCAAACTGGTGTTGTATGTGCAAAGCAAACGAGGAAACCGTGAAGCAACTTTTCATCCATTATTCGTTGGCCACTTCCCTCTAGAATCTCATGTTCACCAAGTTTGGGGTGTTTTGGGTGTAGCCAGAGAATACGATAGGCCCATTAAATTGTTGGCCGAATAAGATTGGCTTCGACTAAAGTCAGATCAGGGTGGAGATGAGGAAGATGATTCCAACGGCGATATGTTGGTCCATTTGGGAAGAGCGGAACAGAAGAACTATTGAAGTGGTCTTGTGCCCTCTCCGGAAGATGATTGATGCTATTCTTTCTAGGATATTTGATTGGTTGTCTTCTTCTAACATTACCGTTCCTACTTATACTGCATGGATCTTTGATTGGGAAGCTTTTCTTGCCATCGCTTAAGGGGAGTATTTTTATATTAGTCATGTTTTTGTTGATCCTTTTCTAAGCATCTCTCATGATGTATTGCTCTTTTCTCTTAATGAAATTATCTTAACTTTTCAAAAAAAAAAACTGATTGCAAGATGCTAAAAATTGAACCACCCATTAAAGAAACCCAATGAAATCACGGGAATACAGAACCCACAATACATCTCAAATCCATTAATTCAACTTTTGCAAACAAGTTAGAACAATGGAACCCATTGAGCGAGAGGTACATATACGATGCTAGAGCAAGAACCTCTTTAAGCATATGCGCTAACTCCTCAGAACTCTTTCAGAGCTACAGATCCAACCAATCACAATGAACGAGTCTTCCTCATCCATGTCGTTTGAAACATGAAGCCCAGTGGCGCACCCGTGACACTTCATGAGGGGACCATGGTCTTCCATGCGAGACGTCACCCCAAACCTTGTCTGACCACCAAAGTGATCCTCTTGTGCCAAGCCAAGCATATGCCCAACACCAAGAGAGGCACACTAGAGCACTCAGGCCACGAGATAGCTTGAACCATCTACATTGTGTCGCCATTGTCGCACAACGCATGCTAGAGCATACACGTGGGTCACTTCTAACCCAAGGCCAATGCACAGTGTTGCCCACGCCGAGGCCCTAAGCACCATCACTAAAGGGAACCTAACCCCCTAGAGAACTCTAAACTGCCCATCCAAGTTGCTAGAGATGCAACCAACCACTATTAGGGAGTGCAATTGTAGTTTAAACTCATGTAGACTAAGATCATGTCACATGGCACACTAACTGATGTGTCTACGCCTCCCACCCATGCCAAGGCTTAGGTGCTTCCAAGTAACCACCCCTCAAGGTATATGCTAAGCTTTTCCTAGATTACTAGAAGGAAACATCACCCTCACGAAAAACCATGTTGGCCTATTTACAAAAATGTCATTGTGATTGTTTAAGAAAATGTCGTTGTGCCAACACCCAACGTCGTTGTGCCACGCATGGGCCAACTTGCTTATCCGTGACATTCTTCCCACTTGTATGTCTAACACCCTCATCAACACAACCTCAAGTGCTCACCTTTGGCTTGCACATTGTTCCATCTTGTATTAGATACCCCATCCGATGGCCTACCGACACTCAAAATCCACTAAGCTTTACATATTCACGCCACATTACCCAAATTACTCCTAAATCACCATCTAATACCACACTAAACTCGGCCTCAAAAACCATACACATTGCCTACTCTTAACCCATCCTTATCTTCATTCATTACACTCCCAATGCCATAGTGCACATTCCATAGCACATAAACACCTAATTGTGCATGATATATTGTACAGGTGCACGGTCCATTCTACACCCAAGACCACTCCATGACGCTTGCTTGACTCCCCAAGCACCACGCTTGTACCAACTTCCAAGACATCTACGACTTTAGACTCTTGTGAACACAGCTCTAGCAGGAAACCAACCCAAACTTAAGCACAACCAATCCTTAAAATCAGCCCAACTCACCCAGCCCTTGAGACATAGTCCACCAATTGCTCTATGTATCAAGCGCCTCAACACTTGGCTTCTCACAAGAGAAAGCTCATCCCAAAAAGGCTAGACGGTATGAAGATGATGAGGGTCCATATACACAAATCAAAAGCCATTCAAATCCAGAATTTGAAGACGAGAATGAGATAGAGACTGAAAATGCTCCAAATAAAGCATCAATGAATGATTTACAGCAGCTTTCCTAAGAAATGATGATCTTTCCAGTAAAACTAGGTGATTTTGACTCCATGGTGAGAAACCTTGTAACTCCAAAATCTTGAAGGTGTGATGCTTTCAACCCTAGGTAAGACTCCTAGGAGGCCATTAGTGTGATTGTGCTTAAATACAGTGCCAAGCAAATCACACATTATTTGTGAAACATCAAGATGACAAGGCGACTGCACTGATTGCCTATGAAGACAACATAGTGGTAGGAGGAAATGATGAGGCTGAAATGAGATGTTTAAGAAGCAATTGATCAAAGAATTCAAGATTAAGGATTGAGGACAATTGAAGTAGTTTTTTGGAATTGAGGTGGCTAGTTCAAAGAAGGGGATCTTTATCTCACATCAAAAGTATGTTCTTCATGTTCTGCAAGAGACTAGCATGATAGGATGTAAGTTGTGTGAGACTCCAATTGATCCAACCATGGACTGAAAAAGAAAAATGAAAATGATTTTCTTCCTAATGCAAGGAGATATCATAGATTGGTGGGCCATCTCATATACTTAAAGCTCATTAAATGGGACATTGCCTATGATTTCAGCACATGAGGTCTACAAGTTAATATGGATATAAATGCTCCAAACTAAACTTGGGTTCCCAGTTTCAAGATCGATGAGTTAGTATTGTGATAAGGCAACAATCAATATCGCTCACAACCCGATCCAACATGATCAACACATGTAGATAGACCATCACTTTTATCAAGGATCTTTTGAAGTTCGGGACAATTTGTGAACACATCAACTTGGAGATGTCTTCACCAAAGGGCTACACAGTATACGATTCTCTTCTATTGTTGGTAAGTCGGGAATGTGGGATCTCAATTCTCCAGCTTGAGGGTATTTGTGAGAGTATAGGTAACTACCAATGTTGGCCCCGTAATTAGGGGGTGCTAAGAGGGGTGCATGAAAAACAGACCTAACATTTGGCATTTTGCACAAAGTGGCTACTCACCAGATATATGAGAGTACTGCATTATTGTAATATTTCATACAGGTACATTTAGAGGTTGGTATGGTATAAGTATACTATACTATAGTGTAATTACATATACATATTATAATAAAGTAATTGGGAGAGTATTCTACTAATCCCGTACAATACTCCAAAAATTCCTCTCTCTCCTCTTTCTTCCTACAAAACCCTAATCTCCACAAATCCTACTTCTTTACATCTAACCACTTCTACTCGGGATTGCTTGCCAAACAACCATCAAAATTCAACTTAAAGTACAATTGTTTTGAATGGGGATCAAGATCAAGGTATCTTAGAAGGGATTATCCTATCAACCATGAGCCAATCTCTCAAAGCATAATCCACTGAACACCCTCTGAATAAGTCAGTTATGCACCTATGCAAGCACAATGAGCAACCCACATGTTAATATTATTGATGAGAACTAATGGGGAGTAACAATCTTGGAAAGTTTTCCACTCCTTTCCTCCAAAAAGCCCAAAGAATAGCCAAAAACATAAATCTCTATAACATCTCAACCCAAACAAAACATTATACCAACTCCACATCAGATGGGAAATCTCAAAACATATATGATTATATACATACATACATACATATCTATGCATGTGGGTGTGTGGGTGTGTGTATAAATATATAAAAGAACAACAACAACAACAACAAACAAGAATCAAGTCCCACAGAAAATATCAATACCAAAAAAAAAAAAATGAGCATAAAACAAATGATGCAAACAGAAAGAACAACCAATGTTTCCAACTACAAGGAAAAAAAATGGCAATCAGAAAAACATACAAGAATATCGGTTGAAGGAATATTCAACCACTGTTGAATCATCTGCAAAATAAAAAGGAGAAGAAAAGATAAAAAAACCAATAAAATAATTTTGGACATAAACTTTACAGAATATAAAAGTTGGATGTGGCAGCTTACAGAAGCCCAATGTAAACGCAATGAAGAAGGGGTGAGAACAAGAACAGGCCAGGAGTTACGAACGCATGCAGCAACAGCAATTGCCTGTAGAAACCAAAGAGAAATTCAACATGCATAAAATAAAAGTAAATATATATATACATCAATGCTTGAGAGTTAGAAAATCATCACCAACATGATTCTTTGGGTTGAAACGCTAAGAAATCTGTTTTCACTTTTGATACAGTAGATTTTTTTTAAATCAAAATTCAACTTCATCTTTTGTGTATTTTTCTTCAGTTAACGAGGGATCCCATGTAAAGCCTCAAAGGAGAGATGTTTGGAGTCTTATACTGTATTTTTAGTAGTCAAAGGGTGTAGGAATAATTGCAGAAAAAAATTGATGATTAACAGAACTTTATGAGAAAAAACAAGATTAAAAATACAACAGCAGGGGGGAAGAAACCCTACTAACAATCCTCCATAAGATGATTTTCACAAAATAATAAAGTGAACCCCCTATTAGCCAATTTATATGTCATCTCATCCCGGCTTCTATCAACAAGAGAAAGGGAAGAAGACAATAGCAATTACTACCATAGAGTCTCTTTCCACTAGTCATCCTTTGATTCCCATCATCCTTAGTTTTTGCAGCCCCATTAGGAGGCTCATAGCCTCAGCTTGAATCGAGTCACACTCCCCCAATAGGCCACATATAGCACAAATTATATTTCCGGAGTGATCCCGCATAACACAACCAAAACTGGCACGACCATGATTACCTTTGGAGGCACCAACAAAATTTTGCTTTAATAAGCCAAGAGGAGGGGGAATCCATATTCGAGGAACTGATGTGAAACTTGATTAAAACGGTTTCAACTAATAAAATAATAATTCACAAAACAAATATTGAAATTTCGGACTAGGGACAAAATTATAATTTTGGTATATTTAGGTAAAATTACAGAAAAAAATACCCCTAGTGAGAGTCAGAAAAATTTGAAACTTCCCAAATCAGTAACGTAGACCTTTAAGAGCCTAGGGTTAAAATTTCATGAAATTTGGATAAGATTAGGTGGATCAAACTTAAGAATTTCATAAAATTGAAACGCCTTTAATGGAGTTCTTAATAAAATAGCAGAGAATCCTGTGATATTAAAGGGAAAGATGAAGAGGGGATTCAGGGAAAGTTTAGGGCTTTCGTAGAGGTGTCCTTAGGGATTAAATCCCTCAAAGCAACGTGAATTTCAAATTATGTGAATCCCTAGTTTTTTGTTCAGATTTAAGGATAAACTTGATAAGATTATAACAGAAGTCAAAAAACTAATTAGAATTGTACTTGAATAATATAAGTAATTTATAGAGAGAGCTAACTGAAATTACCTGGTAAAATCTTAGCCAAAATACCTTCTAATGTGGTTCACGAATAGACAAATACTAGGATTTTGTTCTCTGTAAAATCTTATGCTTGCAGCCCTTTATGTTTAATGATATCACTTGCAGCAACACAATAGAAGAAGAAGAAGATGGAGAGGAGGAATGAGAAGGTGAAGAGATTGTGGGTATGGAAGAAGTAGAAGGCAAAGTTGTTAGGTGTTATAATATCACATAAGCACTAAGTAAAAAGAGGGATATTGTCGTTGTGGTAGAGAAAATAAGGGAAGAAGAAAAAATGCGGGTATAAGGAAAGGGGTTTGGTCTATGGCCACTCTTGGGAAGAACCCAAATCAATTCAAATTCCTTAATCCAAAATCAATGATATTTCATTAAGGGGTGGGCTCCTTTTTAGAAGGATTACAAAACATGAGTTTAAATAGTTTCCAAAATTGGAAACTTCTTCTAATTCTTAAACCCAACTACTAAATAACAAAAGACTAAAACAACTGGATTTCCGGCTCCTCTATTAGAGACAAGCCCCTCTTTGGGTCTTGGATATTCGATTGGGATAAATGTATTTTTTTCCCTATTTGCTAGGCTTCTTTTTTGTGGTTCTTTTCTAGCATTTCTCATGCTGATGTTTTGTTCCTTCTTTTTGCCTGGTTAATATATTATCTTATCTTTCAAAAAAAAAGACACCCAAGTCTGTCGACTAGCTCTCCTTGGGCCCCACTACCACTTAAAAAACAAACAACTTTCTAATCCATCATTAGCTATTGGCCTTATTACAAGTGCATACCCCAAAACTAAAATTAAAAAATAATAATAAAATGACTCAAAAGTCCTTATAAATGTATCCCCAATGTGTGACATCACTAGGGCTTCTTGATTTTGGGTTTGGGTCTCCATAAGGAGTACCTACAATCCATCAATGTCAATGATGCTGCATGATCTTGGAGGCAAAAAACACTAAGGATGTTGAGTCTAATGAGGACAAACCTATATATGTATTTTGCCCCCTTTTTTTCTACTCATGCTGAGAAGGAAGAAGATTGGCATTGCAACAGCATTTTCCAAACTCTAAGTACATTGCAATCGCCAAGTTTGCTCCATGGTTATTGATGATAATAGCTACACCAACGTGGTGTCAAAAGAGACTATCAAGAAATTCGGTCTGAAAGCCAAGTTGCACCCAAAACCCTAGAAGGCCGCGTGGGTAAACAACACCAATTTGAAAGTCTAGGAGACATGCCTAGTTACTTACTCTATTGGATGCTTCATTTACAAAGTGCAGTGTGACATCCTACTCTTAAGGTGTGTCACATCCTTTTAGGGAGGCCATGGTTGTTCGAAAAGAAGGCTTAGCATTGTGGTTACAACAACACATATACTTTCAAACACCACAAGGAAATGAAGATGGTTCCCATCAAAGACTTTCCTTCCTTTAAGCTAAAGAAGATAGTCAGATTTTTCTTATTGCAGTGTGTATCATATGGCAACAAATGTATTTTTAGCCCTCCTCCCAAATTCAACGGGGTTGAGTTTTCTCAAACGGGTGGAGTTGATGCAGCATCATTGGCATGGATGGATCGTAGGTACTCGTTATGAAAGCTCAAGCCCAATATCAAGAAACCTTAGAGATGTCATACATGGGGGGTATAATAAGAAGGCCTTTTAAGCCATTTTATTTTTTACTTTTTTAGTTTGGGGATATGCAAGCATGCAACTATAATAAGGCCAATGGCCAATGGTAGATTAGAAAGTTGCTTGTTTTTTTAGTGATAGTAGGGCCCAAGGAGAGTTAGTCGACAACTTTTGGAGTCTTTTAGTATTTTAATCTTTTGTTATCTAGTAGTTGGGTTTAAGATTTAAAAGTTCCAATTTTAAAAACTATCTAAACTCATGTTTTAAAATCCTTCTAAAAATGACCCCACTCCTTTAACGAGACTTTAATAAATTTGGATTAAAGAATTCTCTACCACCTCGACAACATCCCTCTTTTTACCAAGTGCTAACGTGATACCATAACACCCAACAACTTTGTCTTCTACCTCTTCCATATGCATGATCTCCTCACATTCCTATTCTTCATCTCCATCTTCTTCTATTGTATTACTGTAAGTGATATCTTTAAACATAAAAGGCTATAAGCATAAGATTCTACAAAGAACAGAATCCTAATATTTATCTATTTGTGAACCACATTAAAAGGTATTTTGGATTAGATTTTACCAGATAAATTCAATCATCTCTCCCTATAAACTACTTTTATAATCCGAATACAGTATCAATTAGTTTTCTGATTTCTGTTATTATCTTATCAAGCTTATCCCTAAACTTGAACAAAAAACTAGCGATTCCCATTCTTCAAAAATTGCACCCCCTTCTTCATCTATTTCTATTAAATTATTTTGAGGGATTCAATCCCCAATGACACATCTACAAAATCCCTAAATTTCTCCTAATTTTCTCATTCATCTTTTGCCTATTGTTTTATTAAGAACTCCATTAAAGGAGCTTCAATTGTTTGAAAATTTTAAGTTTGATCCACCTAATCTTATCCAAATTTTACGAAATTTCAACCTTGAGCTTCTGAAGGTCTGCACTACTGATCTGAAAAATCTTAGATTTTTTTTATGCTCGCCAGGGGTACTTTCATAATTTTACCTATATTTGTCAAAATTACAATTTTTCCCCTAATCCAAAATTTTAGTATTTTGTTTTCTAACTTACTGTTTAATTATTTGACACTATTTCCCATCAACCTTGGTATCAGAGTCAGGTTCCAATAATTCCTATCTAGTTGGGTTCCTACATGAAAATTGAAATCTATCGCATATTATGATACTGTCTACCATTAAGAGCGAACGATTCTTAATGATACGAATAAAAGCATAACAAAACAGGCAGCAAGAATTAAGCTTTTGATTCAAGAGCCTGAATCTAAAAATCAGTCTGTAGTCCGAAAGAAATCAAAGACCAAGAAATGAAAGATATCAAGGCGGAAGAAATCTTACAAACCTTCCAAACTTCGACCTCCTCCACTTTCCATGCTGCAGATCATTACAAGAAGCTAGACT
>JAOXJP010229031.1:0-11018 GCA_025762735.1 Platanus orientalis | reverse complement strand
GGCAAACCCCAGTCTAGGGTTAAGGGATCCTAAGGGAAAAAAGGGAAAAATATACATTACGCGTGATGGAATGGGTGTGGCGAAAACCCGTCTAGGCTCCACGAGTAAAACAATCCATTAACGGCAAGATCAAATTCTTGCTGATCATAATGAAAACCAGCAATGACATTGTGATGCAAAAATTAAGCGAACCCCAGTCCTAGTGGGCAACCATTAGGGGAAAAAAAGGACAAAGTACCTAAAATCTCATAATCGAACTACGACCGGGCTTGATCCTATTTCAGGGTACATAGGCAGCCTACCATAACAAGACAGGCGCAACCCCATCATCATACACTTTATTTTCTCTTTGAAAACTACATCATTCTATTCCATAACTACATGACATATTTCTTAAAGAGGGGAACAGAAAATAAAAAAAACCTCGAAAGGCATAAATTTTGGACGAAAATTTAATTTTTTATTAATAGAAGATGCCGTTACAAGGATGTTGTTACAACAAAGGGCACTCCACCTTGTTTCCCTACACTACGTTCAATCTCTTGCTGGGTCATGGTTACTAAAACCCAGGAGTTTGGCATGCAACGAAGGCAATACCTCGGCATTTACCTCTAGAACATCGTTCACCACATCGACATCTGACTGCACTGCATTCAGGTTATAAATAACCTCCCTAGAGATTTCAATATGTCGATCGATCTCTCAGCTCATTAATTCACCTCTGTAACAGTCTACCATATAAATGGTTTAACAAATAAAATTGCCCACATGTTTGATAAACCTCTTACGAGTTTCTAGGTGATTCATAACTTTATTGAATTGTTCTTTTAATGCCTCCATTTATGCCATTAATTCGTTGGCATCCCTTACTAGCGGCCCAATCTCGTCTAAGACTTGGGTCTGCTGGGCGGTTAGGTTAGCCATTTTGATCTTCTCCTCCTGGAGGCGCAGACGAATGTCATTCTCTAGCCTTATTAAAACCTTGATGTCTTTTACCTCGCAAAGTCCGGATAAAGCATCAAGAAGGCACATGACTGTGCCCCTGAACTCGGAATTGTACACACACATTTCTATACAGTCCAACAAGTTCAAGATCTCTTGAAGAACGAAAGAAACATCCGCCTCCTTAGTGGATAGGCCTACTAAATGCCTAATCAGCGCATCACGTTTGCAACGAGCCTAAGCAACTTTTGTCTCCACCTCCTCAGTTGCGGGTATCCTTATTATTTCTGTAAAAGAAATCAGTAGCATCAGACTATGAGAACCAAAAAGACTGAGCATAGAATGAACAAAGGATTTAAAGAGTACCACAGTCAAATAAAGGCTCAGTACCCTCACTCTCAGTCGAGGAAGACTCGTTTTGCTTCACTCGGGATCCAGATGGTCCTCCAACTTCAGGAACACTGGCAACCTTTCTTTTGGGAGCCATGTCTATGACATAAAGCGAAAGTATTCATAAAGGCCGATGGAATAAAAGAGGCAGCAGGAATAATCCTCTTATTTATAAACATGAATGGTCGCGATCTTTCAGAAAGGGGTGTCTTAGAAAGAGAAAATGATGGATTCACCCCGTCGCGATGATTTAAATTCAAGGTCACTTGAGCATCCTTTGCAAAAGTGATAGTCCGACATCGCTAGCAGTAGGATCACACTAAAGCCACTTCAAGGACATATGTATATTGTCACGACATTTTCCGTAAAGGGCACGACACCTGAAAAGGCGTACATAACCGTGGCTTTCGGTCTTTAACTCTTATAAAGTCAGCCATATTTAGCTCTCATAATGCTAAGGGACAATCGCGCTTGACCTTTAAAGTCAACCCATTTTTAACTCTCATAAAGTCACAAAACATATGACTCTTATAATGTCCACCATATCTGACTCTTATAAAGTCAAATAATATGTGACTCTTATAAGTTAAATAATATTTGACTCTCATAATGTTCACCAGATTTGACTCTCATAATGTAAGCAAGCATGACTTTTATAATGTCAGTCACATTCAACTCTTATAAAGTTAATCTAACTCGACTCTCAAAATGTTGAGTAAAGAAAATGATTCAAAGAAAGAGGAAAGGAAGACAAGATAATTAAGGGCAAAACACAGTCTTTTATTTCATGAAAGTTCTTACATCCTCCCTATAACATTATTTTGGGAAGGCGAAAAAGAGACATTTGCATAAACCCTCTTCTTCGGTCAGTGAAGATCGAATTTGATCACTTCTCTTGATGAACTTTTCATGAAGACGATCTATGTTGGAAGAAACTATATAGATTCTAGATTCAAGAGCACTCCCCTCCATTGCTCTCACTTCCTAGGTGGCTATGAGAGCCTCAATTCGAGCTTGCATCCTCATCAGTTATTCTTGGGCACTGGCCAAGGCATTATCAATACTGGCCACTGAATTGCAGACTTGGTCTAGCTTCTTTAATAGGGTCTTCCTCTCAACCTCTACCACGTCCAAATTAGCCTAGGCCTCGGTGTTACTCCCAATACTTGCAAATTTCATTGCTAGTGATGATTGTCTTATTAGAGATGCGAAATACATCTTTATCCCTTGTCGAAACCCGTCATTACGAATGTGGGTTTCCATGTCCTCGACGAAAGCTTCCAACACCTCATCTCTGGTACTCGTTAGATCGGGTGACGAAAGTGTTAAGGCTACTATGTGCGCAAGTAATTCTTAATGAGTCACGCACTCTGAGGCAATTTTGGAAGAATGCCTGAGGGCACTAGCGGTATACACGATCTCATCTGGGCAAGTAAAATGAAGAAGTGTTAACAAGGGTATGCTAGAATGCATTCACAATAAGAAGAAAAGCTTACCATGACCCATGAGAAGGATTTCAATATGATCCCACCTCATAAGGAGCCCCTCCCCAGTAGTTGGATCAAACAAGAAAGAGAAGTTCAGTACACGGGAAGACATGTATGAATAACAAGAATAATATGAAGGAAATAACATATATATCTTTCTTAGAGGCTATTTCATCTCGAAGATGGCCTTTGTTTGTAGATGGTGCTGGGTAATTTATTTCAGTTGTCGGCTTCTCTCTGATCGAGGCTTCTTCTTAGATCGCTTTTACAATTGACACCTTATCGACCACAATGTCATCTTCCTTAATAGTTGAGGTAAGAAGAGTAGCGAGAGCATCATTATCATGTAAAGATGCATATTTATCAGTTATGCCAATAGCCCTATCCTAGGACTTATCAACTTTAGGAGGGTACGTACCCCAGACATCCTCACATCAGTAAAGCCAGAGGGTTTATCATCATCAGGAGCCTCTGAACTTGTATCCTTGACAACCTGGTCAATTGTCTCAGCGGCAACTGGAACTAATTCATCAGGAGTCTTGCTAGTATTGCTCGACTCATTGGCTAATGGAACTCCTTCCCCAGAGCCATAAATCCACCTTTGGTCATCTGAATCAGAGTCTTCATAATCCACCAATTTTTTTATTTGACATAACCACATCCTATAGGTTGTCAGAAGGCACTTGAAGGCCCATAAACTCCTCAGAATCCTGTGAAGAGTTCACATATGTTTCTTCAAAATTCAGCATGGACTCGACTAAGTCTTGTTGTTCATCGAGGGTAATGATGGGATGAATCTAGTCTGCTTGCTTGATTGGAAAATCTTCCTCCGAGGCACGATGTTCCTCTGTCTCAGTCACCTGAGGACAACTTTCATCCACAGTTGGTCTTTGTACCTCAGGGGGCATCGGCTCTGCTAACTCTTCAGTAGAGACCTGTCAACAAATAATCGTAAGAATAAAGGAACATTAAAATGGCAAGAATACTAAAGTCACAGGTATACCTGGACATGCTCTCCGGTAGGGGTTGGTGAAGGAGGATTCCATGGCTCTTGCTTAGAAGGTGTATAGAATGACCCACCAACTTCTCAGACACTTGAAGAGGCCCCTACATCGGTAAGATTTAGGGGCTCAACATCTCGACTACACCTTTTCCCTTGAAAGGGACATAGGGCTCTTCCCTTGCCGTCTCGCTTGATGCGGCTAAGGCCTATTGGACTTGAGTCGTTGCTTCTTCCTCATTGGCATGCTCATCGCCAAAATGAATAGGCTGGTTAGTGGCAAAAGAACACTCAACCGTAAAATGAAATGCCTCATCTTTTTCCAAGTGTTTCTCCACTGTCCCATGAGCGGATTCAGAAGTAACAAAGGGTAGGCTCCTCCCTGTGGTCGCCAACTCCTTCCTAATATTCTCTATAAGACCGGGAAGTGAGTCGTGGGTCACTAATGAGATATCTTGTCTGGTGGGGAAATATGCTAAAATCTCTCTCGTAATGCCAGCCACTCTCTTGAACATGTAATCTAGAAAATGACCCTCTAAGTCATAGCAGTTCATGGTAATAATTAAATTTTGCATAGATCCCCCATGCTCCCACAGAGTCGCCATCTCTCATTGAATTACACTGTAAACACCATACAATTGATGATGGGAGACATAACATTGGATACCCGAAGACCCTCTTGATCTTTGAGACACCCCAGGCCTTATAGGAGCAGTATCTTGTTCATCATGACTTTTAGGTACAACCCTTTGTTCGGTGGAAACACGAGAAAGATGATTGAAAGGCTGCACCAGGCCCTGCTCTTGCATCATGGGCAATATGTTAGCTAGATGCAGTTGATCCTTAGGAGTCTCGCCCCTTGACACAAATTCTCTAGTAGAGGGTATTTCACATCATTCTACCCCTTCTGTTGGCAGTCGG
This sequence comes from Platanus orientalis, assembly GCA_025762735.1. Taxonomy (NCBI): domain Eukaryota; kingdom Viridiplantae; phylum Streptophyta; class Magnoliopsida; order Proteales; family Platanaceae; genus Platanus; species Platanus orientalis. The sequence goes on along the minus strand of JAOXJP010229031.1, from coordinate 6,278 downwards.
GGTTCTTCGATGGGATAACCCCCAATATCTTCAAAATCGTTCTCATGGATGGGAGGCATCCGTTTTGGCTCCCTTGCTTGAATAGGAGATGGAATGCGCTGTGGTTTTCTCCCATGAGACTTGCTTCTCGTACTTCTCTTCCTCTTTGGTTTATGTGGTTGTTCTTCCTCTTAATCCTCTTCAGTGGCCGAGGGAGATAGTGGAATCGCCTCTGTATCTATTTGCTTGCCCCTTGGCCGCTTATTGGATCTCCTAAGCCATTACACATCTGATGTCTTCTAGGCTAAAATCTTATTGCGAGACTTGTCAGCCATTATTATGGTACCTTGACCATCATAAAAAATAACATTAGAATTAACTATGTCTTCATTATATCTTATCACAGAAAATAATGAGTTATACCACCATTTGGCATAATGGTAATCAAATTGAAGGTTATCTTGCTCGGCCATGTCCTCGGGTATAACCGCTTGGTTACCTGTCCCTGACCTCACAAAGAACAGATAAACCTCTTGAATCCTCTCTAGAGTGATTGCCTTACCTATTGTCTTTGCGAGAGTAAGAAGGGAAACAAGTCCTTGAAAGTAAGAGAATTGGTGAGCAAATCTATGTGGATATAGGCCTCCATGTGGAGATGGTTGTCTCTTCTCTAGGCCAATTCGCCACTTCTGAGAGAGCAAAAGGATGCCCAAGCCTCTCCCGATAGTGACCCATCATCTGTTAGGGTCTGATTACCAAACAAGTGATTTGGGATGAGGACGAGCTTCTGAGTGAAACAAAACAACACAGTAGGGCATAATACCATCTCTGCTATTTGATTACTCAGAATGTTGATATATGTGATCCTACGAAGATCTCTCTCCTCTCTAATAAATGGAAGGGAAGTGCATCCCCAACCATGTGTAGAAATATTGAAGAGGAAAGTACATCAATTTCTCCCTAATTCGGCCTTCTCGGAAGCCCGCTTCTATAATATCTCATAAACTGCTGTATAAGCAGCAAAGACTAGGGACTACTAAGTTCATGTGTATCCTGTCAATAAGATTAACGGCAACGATAAACACGCTAGGGTGAATATGTTCACCCACACTACTCGGAAGAGCCCAGTCACTCAAAAAAGCTGCATATACCTCAGCTAAAAATGTGGGGCCATCAAGATTAATGCTTCTTTGGACATTATCTTTGGTCCACAGTAAAAGTTTACCCCTAACAGACATACCTGAAGGACCTTAGAAAATACGACCTAGCCAACTGCCATATAAAATGTTCAGGTCATTGAACTCAAAGAATATTTGGAACAACCTTTGACAAATGGTGGAAAACGTATCAAAGTGAACATTAAAAGGGATATGTTTTTCCATTAGTCTTCCTTCAAAAGGCAAGTGGTTTACACTAATAAATTCCCACAACGAGATCCCTAGCTCACTATATTGACATAAAAAGGTGTTGGTGTCAGGGCATCACCTTGAAATTGCCTCTGCCACCATCGCATGATGCTTATCAAAGCTGCTAATGGAACCGCGTAGTGCCTTAGTCATTCCTACAACATCTATCATTGTGCAGTATTTGCTAAGGTAGTATTCAATAACAGCCTCCCATTTCCTTCCTCTAACCGAAAAGGAAGAAGATCCTCTAGAGTTTCGGCCGAGCCATGCTGCTTGTCCTAATCGAATCTTTCGGATTAGACTCTTGAAATCACTCATAGTAGAGTCCTTAAAAGTCTCTCCTTCTTCAATGGAGGGAAGAAGTGTGTCACGAATCGAGTTGTCTCAATGAGCCCGATTGTCCAAATGACACCAACCTTTGCATATATGTTTAATATAGTCAAGAAGGCTTGGTGCATGGTCTGCTATCGGGTCAAAGAATTTGGGGTCAAAAAGGCTTTGACTACGACCCCATTCATGCATTTGACGAATGGGAGAAAGGAAGCTCTCGTGGCATTCACGGTCATATAAAAGTTTCCTTTTGAGAGCCATGACTCTTCAAAGAAGATAGGCCAGAATCAGAAATTAAGTAAGTGTACATTTTTAACATCTTACAAATTTTCACTCAAGTGTGTTTATGGTGGCAAATGAGAATTCCGGACTCCATTCGTGCACACTTTTGTAACAATGCACGTGGACATCATTACGCTTTGTTGTAGGTTAATGAGGATTCTGATTTCTATTCGTGCACACTTTTGCAACAATGAGAGTCGATGTCATTGCGCTTTTTTGTTAGCAAATGAGAAATTTTCAACCCATTTGCACCCAACATCTTGCCAAGTAAGGAGAACACGAATGGGAAGCGCCTCAACCCGCAAGTGAACACAGGGAGACTGTTTCGCAACCACTCAAGCCAGCTTTAAAGCAGTGAATGGTTTTTGAAAACCTAATCCTCGCCTGAGACGAAGACTGGAATTCCCAAATGAGCCTTAGAGCATAAAACCATCCAAATGGAGCCAAAACAGACAAGATTCATCTCAAAATGATTCTAGTCTCAAGCCTAAGCTATTTATCTAAATAAAATTAGTTTTTGAAGGCTTAAAACTTACTTAGAATTAAAAGAAAGGTTTTGGGTACAAGAAAGAGAAGAAGTTCATCAAAGGGATTTCTCACTGTTAGAAACAACAAGGAATGGTGATGGAATGCTCACTAGGATAAGAGGAATCGATGGAAGGTTTGAAGTCAGGGATTCAAGGCAAAAGGAATGAGGATTGAAAGCTTCATAAGGTTGGTAATGGCGAATTCTAAAATTTTGTCTTAGATGACCAAGGAAGACGATGAAAAGCCCTTTTTATACCTGTGGGAGTAATTTGGTCAAAACACAAGGGATTTAAAAGAACGTGCCTATTCATAAGGGTAAAAGTGTCATTTCCTTTGCCATGTGCAAGTAATTGAAAAGACATGTGCCACCAGCACTCATTACCTCTCGAAAAATGCAAATCCAGAAGTCATGTGCAAATGAGAAAATGGAATTCCATTCACTACATATTAGTGAGTGAATAACAAATTAATTCCTCTTTCGCCACGGTGATCTCGGTGAAAGACAAAAATGGTTTTCATTAGCCATAACCAAAATTAAAAGTTTTTTTTTTTTTTTTGGAAATTGACAACAAGGTGGCCATGATTATTACCTACTCTTGGCAAAGTATACAATCTCTGAGAAGTTGAAGTGGTGGTTTCTAAATCTATGAGAATGGTTAGATTCAGATTTCGTAAATCACAGATCCTGTGAAGTGCACAACATTCACAAACAACCATCTTACTTAGTTTAGAAGGACTTAACAACGACTATGACTGTTTAAATGAAAGTAAACAAGTTGGGATGAAGCATGAAAATGTTGCTATTTTAACCAGAAACACAGAGATTCTGAAAATACGAAAAAGAAAGGACTTTATTGATAAAACTGGAAAAGGGGTTACATATCCATTCATCATATTAAGAGAAAAAAAGAAGACAAAGAAGAAAACAAGTATCTTTCAAATGAAAGCCCTAAGCTTATCTCAGAGGGCCTCAGAGATAGGAGTCTGTTGTTGGAGGATGACATCAGCATCAGCCCGCTTAGCCACTTCTTTAGGGTGGGTTTCATCATGTCCCTTCTCTTGTCTGGCAGTCAAGATGGCTTTGGCTCGAGTAATCAATTATGCTTTATGCTCAATACCACCCTCACAATCTTCTAAGATGGCAGTGTAGCCATTCAGCTGATGCCAAAGGCATGCGTATTCTATCTTGATATAGTAAAAACGCTCCGTTAACATTTCCAATTTTGCACTCGCAAAGCTATCTAAGTGAGTTATCACTGCATGGTTCTGATTCAAGTCAACTATCTTCTCCTTTGATTCTTTAGTGAGGGATTCAAGATTGGGAGAAGACTAAGCAAGCCTTAAAGTCTCTTTAGCTTGAGCAATAACGGTAAAAAAATCTAAAAGAGACTATACAGTCCTCCTAATTTCAACATTCTTGAAATACATCTCTACGTCATCCAAATGAACTAAAGCTCTAGCCCAAGTACATGGCAACGCGATCGCTGTAGGGTCCATTTCAGTGAGATCTCGCATGAGACAAGTCTGGCCTCCACATATCTACATTGCATTATCACGAAAATACTCCAATTCTTCTTCACTATAATTCCATGGTAGCAAGACCTCTTCATCCTCAAAGAAGATTTTTGTACAAGGAGAAAAGGAATTAAAATTCAAAATAACTCGAGTATTCCTAATAAAGTCACAATACCTGAGTGGGAGTAGGTTCCGAGATAGGGACAGGCTCTAGACTTGGAACGGGTCTAAATCCTGAAGAAGATTCAGTTTATGATGATGAAGCAGTTGCTAGTATAGGGATGTTATCCTCGGAATCAGTCGAGTTAGTTATTGGAGGGTTGTCCTCAGAATTTGAGAGTCAATGATAATTGGTATAGGATCAATAAGGCATCCTGGTTTTGCTATAAAACTACGACTCGGTCTTGTTGTAGGAGTTGGCCTTAGATTGGTCCAAAACCGAAGTCTCGTCTTTCTGAGGTGTACATTAGCAAGGGGAGCTGAGGATTCACCCCTGCTTATCCTTGTGGATTTCTGTTTGGGTGCCATTACTTGAAAAGAACAGAAGAAATACAACTTTTCTCATAATGAAAGATAGTCAATGAATGGCATAAGATGTGGCTGAATGAGAATTTAAAGTGTCATTCGTGCACATTGAATGTCTCAAACTCAACTCGCAAATAAAACAAGGAGTCATTCGCAGCCAACTCACTAGATGAACCAGGAGGCTACGAGTGAGCCGCAAAGGTGGTGATCACCCAGATGATGACAATTAAAGCTATAAACAAGGAAGATGAAGAATAGAAGAAGATGGCTTGAACTTCTATCTTGAAACCTCTCCAATGATATTCTTAGTTAATGAAGATTTTCACCTCCGTACAAGAAAAAGAAATCAAAATAAAAAGAAAGAGAAAAGATAAACTAACATTCTTTCATGGTATAATATACCTCATATGATCATCTAAAAGAAAGAAAGGGAAAAGAAGACAAAAATGAAGAAAGAACTTATGTTTGCAAGAAAGGAAAATCTAGACGAAGCTCTACTGTGAATGAATTCTGGAAAGATGAGCTGAGGCAAAAGAAAAAAAGATTTATATACTTGTAGGGATATATTTTTTAGAGGACAAAGAATTTGAAACGTCCCAGGAATAAATAAAGAAGGTGTATCAACAAGAATAACTAAAATCCATTATTTTGGCCTCGAAAAAAGCATCATCTCCTTGTTACACTTGTAATGCATTTTTCGATGGGGCAACTATAGAAATCCAAAAGTGTGCATGAATGATAAATAAATTTCTCACTCGCCACACCAATAATGGCAAATGGAGATTTGGATTCTCTTTTGCCACAAAGAAAAGGATTTCAGTTATATACTCTCACCCAAAAAGTGTACGAGAATGGACTCGTGTACTATGGAGACTAGAAACTGAAAGTTGGTTTTATCTCTTTCCAAAAAGATTATTTTGGATAACCACGACTCTTGTGAGTCCCTTAACAGTCCAGAAGACGAGAAATAATGGATTCTCACATAAAAGAATCTCCTTAATCCTTGGGATAAGATTTAAAAAATCTCATCTCAACAGAAATGATATGAAGGATATAGAGTTCTCCTCAAACGAAGACTCTTCTCTAAACTTGTTTCTGTGGCCTATAAATACTTGCATGCACACATATTGAGAAAAAAATAGCAACAAGAGATACAAGGAAGAACAAGAGAGAAAGTTAAAGATTCATTACAAGGCAAACTACATTTGTTTCTTGAAGTTCTGTAAGCTACATCTCTTCTAAAAAAGGAGAGGGAGTACGTCCATTATACCTCTGCAACCTCTCTAGAAATATATCATAGGGAGCTTGAAGATGAATCAAGTTTCAAATAGGTAAACTTGTTGATGAATTAATCCAAAGTGTAATCCATATACATATATTTGAAAAAGCATTTCTACTTCCCCTTTATTCTTCTCTTTTACGTGATTGTAATTATATTTTATGATACATGGCTTAAAGATAATCAGAGGTTGGATGTGTTAAATGGCTATAATTAATAAGTTCATCAAACTTGGAGTTTAGTCCCCACTCATAAAAATAATAAATTAGCCTATAAAACGGCTAGGTAATTTGTTAAACAAATTTTGCCTCATACAAGGCTCAAAATTTGGTGTTACATCAAGGGACCCCCTCTCATTGTGTGGCCTCCATCGCTGCATGCGTGGCTGGTGATCAAGGTAGTCCATGTTACGATGTGACTCTAAGGGATGAAAG
>JAOXJP010229030.1:0-11018 GCA_025762735.1 Platanus orientalis | reverse complement strand
CCCCAAAAAGTGAAAATCACTTTTCGGCACTGATGTTTTTACCCGCTTGACCATCGGAGGATACGGCACAGGTTAGGGGTTGGCATATAAAATCCTCACCGCTTTTTGGGGGGGGTGCATTTCACTTCTTGTCGGTGCTGATGTGCCTGCACCCTAACATGGAGCAGAGACGAGTGGATACAATTCACTCTCCGGATTTCCTGCAGCAAAGTTATGATGACCCTAAAGCTCAAGGCACTGAGTTATACGTTTTAAAAAAAGTGAAAAAAACACTTAATCTTGGGTGTGAAAAGTGATGTTTCAAGGTTTACTTTTTATTTTTATTTTTTATTCCTTCTCCAACACATTTCGTTTAGTGTCTTGTGCTTCAGGATTGTCGCAATTTTTTATGCTGCAGGAAATTCGCTTCAGTTTAGATTTTCTTCATAGGATCCATTGTTAGGAGTGTCAACACGAATTGGGTAGACTTAGCCATACATTTCCAAGCTCAGTTCTGGCTCGTCATAAAAAAATTAGGCTCAAGCTCATTAGCTTGAGGTGCTAAGCTCAAGCTCAGCTAGTTAATAAGATTAACGAGCAAGTTTAGGCTTAGTTAAGATTGTCCTTTTCTGTTTGTTTTTATTAAGAAGAAAGAATTAAATACCAATAAATAAATAAATAAAAAAGAAAGAATCTTGTTGACTTTTTTTTTTTCTAATAATTTAATGTATAAATAATAAGTTATATAAAACTTACACAAATATACAAATATAAGTCCTTAATGAGCCTTGGTTTTAGCGAGTTACCTTAGGTTCATTTATCTAAACAAGCATAATTGGAGGTACCCAATTTTGCACGATTCAAACTCAATGTCATTTCATGCATGTTTTATCCAAAAAAGAAAAAAAAATATCTCATTTCATGAGAGTCGAGTCGGCTCATGGACAGTCCTACCCAACCAGGAAAATAATGAAAAAGGCCATCGGTGGTTACCATTTATCTTGGAAAGATTGGAATAAATTCCCTCAAACCCGGTTGACCCAAGTGGAAGAATAAAATTTGTCTAGATGCTTGGTAAATATATCGATGTATGGTGTCTTTGGGTTGACCCATCAGTCAAACCATACCAACTTCTTATGGTTCACCTTCTGGGTTAGTTTTGATAACCATAGTTGTCCATCACAGGGATCACCAGCTGCCTATCATTTTGTATGTGGGTTCCATTGTAGAGTTCATTCCATGGTGACTGATCTGTAAGTATGCCTACTTCGATGACTAGTCATGGGTAAGATACCTCAATAATCAGCTCAAGCACTTGAGCGTACTGTATGAACAGAAAAACCACAAGACAAAAAACCCATGTATTTTTGTTCATGCTGTACACTCAAGTGCTTCAGTGGATCAGATCTCAGGTAAGATATTAAACTATAACGGGCTTCATTTTGCTTATTACTAGATACTATTGTGTGCTCCGTGGATCCAGGTTACTGGGCCCATTTGAACATTTAATGGAGGCCCACGAAGTATTAGGAGTTGTAGTATGTTGTTCCTTTTGGTAGGCCTTTTTAATTTATTTTTAATTTTAAATTATTAGTATTGTTGGGCGGAAACCTAGATTCGGGATCATATGTAACAAAGTAGAAAAGAGAAAATAATGCAAACAGCAATCACACAAAGAAGAAGACGATTTAACGTGGTTCGGCTTGAAGCATATGTTCATTAGCGAAAACGGTGAGAGAAATTTCATTGTATGTAAAAGCAGATATTACAATGAGCTGTGTGGCTCTCTTCTATTCCAAGAACCCTATTTCAGATTCTAGAGAAGAAGCCCTCACCCACTATTTTGAAACCATATGTTTAAAACCAAAAATCCTCACTTGCCAAGACTGTCGATGGTTCCATGTGAATTCACGACACAGCTCTCACTAATAATAATGTGAATTAAAGGCACTGTCTCAACAAATCTCCACATTGGCTTTAATTCTATCAATGTTACATAATACATAAAACTCTACTTCTATCTTTTACACACAACCCCAAAGGATCAATTTAGATACTGCAAACACCTATATCTTTGACAAGACATAGAACTTATGACATGTACACCACACTCTACTTTGGCCTACATTTTGGAACCATTCTGGAGAAAACCTACATTTGTCATTTTCAGTGAACCATGCACCATATATACTTAGAATGCACTTCCACCTCAAACTTGAATTATAACATGCTTTTTATCACTGTAAGCAACCATGGACCTTGAAGAACCACCGCTACACATACCATTGAATCAATTCGGTTATGACACTATCCGATTTGATCATAACACGGCCATTACACATGTGGAGCTGCCCCAAATCAATTTTTCTAGTCAACTCTAGAAAGGGACCTCGATCCGTCTTCTCTAACTGTAGGAAGTGTCTCACTATTGTCTGTCACTTAGAAACCTATAACACTTAATCTCTACTCCAACTGAGAAAGAAACCCTACACAAGCATTTGTTATTATGTGCACCATATTTCCAACTACCCGTCAAGGTTAAAGGAATACCATTAATTACCGTATTTTCTATCAGACTATACAAATATCACACTTTTCTCTCTTAATTAGGATCAAACAGCTACGTGTGATTTTCATGACTCCACTTGTAGCTAAATAACTATAACCCTTGTAGTCCAACCAGCCTAGGAATATTAAATTCTTTCGCATCTTTAGGACATATGTTATACAATCCAAAGTACGAACCACTCCATCAAACATCTTGATTTTCATCGTCTCAACACCTGTAACGTCATAAGTAAATCCGTCACCCAAAGAAACAAAACCTGTCTTTTTCTTTTGAAAAGTATCAAACAATATTCTTTCCTACAACATATATGAATAGGACGACTTGAATCTAACATCCACTCATCATGAGAAAAAAAATGTCTATACCTTAGGAGATTGTGAGAACATCTCAATGTACTCATGTTCCTCTGCCAGTGTTGTACTAGGACTACCACTTTTCTTCTTATCAGCATGTTCTAGAAAATCTCTCTTTATGTGACCATATTTTTTGCAATAAAACATTGCACTTTACCTTTTCCTCTAGACTTGGATCTAAATTAATTTCTATCACTTTCAGAAACTTTTTCTTTTGTTCTTCCTCTCGCAAACAACTCTTTTATTTGCCCTTTACCCCTTCTTCTTCATTATATACGTTTTTCCTTAATTCCTTAGAATGAAAAGATGCTTTAACATCCTCCATGAAGATGGTATCATTTCCATAAAGTAAGATCGCAATAAAGTGTTCATATGATGCAGGTAAAGAGTACAAAATAATGATATATTGATCTTCATCATCAATTTTAATATCAATATTTTTTTAAATCTATAATTATTTTATTGAATTCGTCTAAATGGGTTTTCAGAGACATTCATTCTCTCATCCTCAATATATAAAGCATTGTTTCAAATACCACATGTTTGTGAGAGACTTGATCATGTATAAGCTCTCCAACTTGAGCTATAACCCAACTACAACACCTCATCTATAACTTTTCGTAATACCTCATTAGCTAAGCACAGTGGTATTACACTGAGTGCCTTGACGTCAAGTTATTCTTTGTCGTCTTTTGACATCGTCATAAAAAGTTTTTCCTTTCCCATCAAATCTTTGGTCAGTTCTTGTTGAACCAATAATGCACACATCTTCACGCACCACAGACTAAAACTGTTCTGCTCGTTGAATTTCTTCATTTCATATTTTACAACCATGTTGAAAAACCTCAATCACAACCTAGGGCTCTGATGCCAATTTATTATGTAGAAACGTATATTTGGGATCATATACAACAAAATATAAAAAAATAAAATAATCCAAAAAAAAAAAAAAAAAAAAATCATACAAAGAAATAGACGATTTAACATGGTTCAACTTGAAACCTATGTCTATGGGTGAAAATGACAAGAGAGATTTCACTGTATAAAAATAGAGATTACAATGAGTTTTGCAGCTCTATTCTTTCCAAGAACCCTATTTCAGATTATAAATAAGAAGCCCCCACCCACTATTTTGAAACCCTATGTTTTAAGATAGGATTAAAACCGAAAATCCCCACTTGCCAAAACTGTCTGGTTCCTTGTGAATTCATGACACGGCTCTTCTCACGCTCTAACCCATGATATGGGCCAAAATAAGGTGGAGTAGGACAACCGTGGTTAGGTTACACTCACGCTGTTACCGGTGATATGGGCTAGGGTGGAGCAAGACAACCATGTTCGAGTCTGTGCAGCCAACCAGTAGGTTAGGGTCACGATGATTGATGGTGTTGCCAATGAATGATAAAGATAAGGAATGATTTTTTTTTGTCTTTTCTCTTTATATCCAAAAGAAGAAGCTAAGGAATGATTTGGAGAAGATGGATGATTCAGTACAAATTCTCTCCACAGGAAAGTGATATCAGAAACCTTTTGATTGAGCTGGGATTAGGTTAGACAACTTAGAAAGTGCCTATAGTTGGAATGGCATTAGGGCTGACACATCAGCATTGAAAAGGTGATATACACTTTTTTGAGGAATTTTTTCACTTTTTGGCACTATTGTGTCAGCCCTGATGTCATTCCAACTTTAGCCACTCTCTAAGTTGTCCTACCAAATCCCCAGCGCTTCATCAAAACAACCTGTTGGTAGGGGTGTTACTGAACTGAGCTGACTTGAGCCAAGCTGGCACAGATTTGGTGTGCCCCTTAAATGAATGCCTAACATCCATTCATATGCATGGACGGAAACATGGCATCGAAAAAGTGATTTACACTTTTTTTAAGAGAGGAGCGATTTTCACTTTACAAAGCCATGTGTCCAATCCTGCATATGGACTGACTTTAAGCATTTGTTAAGGGGATGTACCAAATCTGTGGAAGAGCTAAGCATTTCCCAGCTCGTTCAGGATCGTCACGTAAGAATTAGGCTCAAGCTCACTAGCATGAGGTGCTGAGTTCAGGCTCAACTCATTAAGATCAGCGAGCAAGTTTAGACTAATTAAGATTTGTTTTTCTACTTATTCATACTAAGAAGAGAGTATCTTGTTGACTTTTTCTAATAATTTAATGTATAAATAATAAGTTATATAAAAACTCATTATATTTATATAACTTAACAAATATAAGTCCTTAATAAGCCGTGCTTTTAACAAGTTACTTGGTAGGACAATTTAGAGACTGTCTAAAGTAAGAATGATATTAGGGCCAACATATCAGTGCCAAAAAATGAAAAGCATCCCCCAAAAAGTGTATATCACTTTTTTGGCACTGATGTGTCAGCCCTAATGTCATTCTTACTTTAAACACTCTCTAAGTTATCCTACCAAATCCTGCCCCAGTTACGTTAGGCTCACTTAGCTAAACAACCTCAATCGGAGGGTCAAGCTCAACTCCACAAGATTCAAACAAGACTCAAGCTCAGTTCATGAGAGCCGAGTCGATTCATTGACAGTCCTACCCGTCGGGATGGATCAACCAGGTAAAAAATGGGAAAAGGCCATCACTGGTTTCGGTTTATCTTGGACAGATTGGGATAAATTTTCTCAAACCCAGTTGACCCAGGCGGAAAGGATAGATTTTTTATTGATTCTCCGTAAATATATCTATGTATGGTGTCTTTGGATTGACCTATCAGTTAAACCGAACCAACTTATTTATGGTTCACCTGCTGGGTTAGTTTTGATAACCATAGTTGTCCATCAGAGGGGTCACCAGCTGCTTATCATCTGTAGCAAATTGTGTATCTGTGTGTGGCCGTGTGGGTTCCACTGTAGAGTTCATTAATCCAGGGTGACATTTTTTATTTTTGGTTACTGCCACGTGGGCCTTCCTCATCAGAACCGCTCGGGACTAGCCTGAGCCAGTGAGAACTGAGAACTCGAGCAGGTGACACCACTTTGTACTGCTCACCCCACTCCCTCTCTAGGGATTAGACCCTAGGTCTTCCATGCCTCAGTCACTAGAGCATTGGGGTGTTGGCTAGTCATGGGTCAGATACCTCAATAATCAGCTCAAGCACTTAAGCATACTGTACGAATAGAAAAAATAAAAAAAATCCCCACAAGAACGGAAAAAAAAAAAAAGGTCATGTAATTTTGTTCATACAGTACACTCAAGTGCTTGAGCTGATCAAATCTCGGGTAAGATATTGAACAATAATGAGCCTCATTTTGTTTCTTTCTAGATATAAAGTATGTGTTGAGCTGAAAACCTAAATTTGAGATCATATGCAACAAAATAGAAGAGAGAAAATAACACAAACAATAATCACACAAATAACAAGACGATTTATGTGGTTCGGCTTGAAACCTATGTCTACGGGCAAAAACAGTAAGAGATTTCACTATGATAAAAAAACAGATATTACAATGAACAGTGCGGCTGCACGAAAAATGAGAAACCCCCAAAACTCTCTTCTCCATTAATTGGATAAATACCCCAAATCGGGTCAAGAATATGAGTCAAAATTTTAATTTGGCTGGGGGCTTTGCCCCCGGATCCCATAAAATATATCATATTCGAGGTCCATGAAATATTGGGAGTTTTACTAAGTTGTTCCCTCTGGTAGGCCTTATATATATAGGAATGCTAACATGCATAGCTTCGAGGGCACATTAGCATTGTACCTAATTTTTTTGGACTGAGGTTATTCACTTTTTAGCATTTTAAAGACAAAATCAAGTGCATTTGAGTCATTTTAATTTTAGTTACTTTTTTTTTTTTTTTACTTTAGTTACACACATCTCTTCTTTGAGGTAGGTTTGTGTTTGCTCCCCTAAAAACCGCTAACCTTTGCCCCCTGATAGGGGGCAGCCACATCAGCACCGAAAAAGTGATTTACACTTCTTTTCTTTTTTGGAGGTGGGAAGGGCACATTTAAGGGGAGCATTCCCAATCCTCTATGCTCTTCTTCCCCTAAAATCTTGGCAACACAAATAGTTCTCTGTAATGAAAAGAAGAAATCAGAAGAGAAGATTCCAGATTCTCCAACAAAGTTTGAGTCAACAAAATCTTACCATTCTTGATTTACATAGCTAAGGACTGATTTACACATCTAAGGACTTCTAAAACAACAACAATAAAAGCTGACAACTTTCTTTCTTTCTATTATTTGATTGTATATTAGTGGAAATTTGTTTTCTCGTCTCATAGTGTTGTCTTCTTCAACCCTGCTCAACATTACAATAGTTGCTTAGGTTGCTGCCTTGGTATCTGGGATATTATCTTTTGCAAACTATTTGTCATGGAAGGATCAAATAGGTCCTTTGATCTAGAGCGTAGATATTTTTCATCATATTTCTTCAAATAACAAAGAGTCGAAACAAGTGGTTACAACCACATAAGAGGAAGAGGAAGTTAATCCCTTTTACACTGTATGGAAGAAAGATGACAACCTTCTTAAAAATTTGTTTTCTATTACGTTCTTGGAGGAAGTTTGGAGCCTTCTTATAGGCCTGCACACATCACGTGATGTATGGGTTTGTCTAGAAAATCACTTTCTTGGCAGCTCAAAGGAGCATAAGTTTGGCTTAATCAAGCAACTTTAATCGATTTGAAAATGCAAACTTTTAGTCATAAAGTTTCTTCAAAAATTCAAAAATTCAAAAATATATGTCATGAACTCACTACTATCCAAAAGCTTGTTTAAGAAAGAAACAATGTATTTTGGTTGCTAAATGGTCTTAGACCAACATATGACAATTTCGTTAATGCGATCATGGCGAAACCACCGCTTTCAACCTTTACTCAATTTGTTATATCTCTAATGAATTATGAAACAAGAATGCAGCTTAATAAAATGAGAGAAAATGAACATCAAGCATTTGTTAGACAACGACAAGAAAAGGGATGACATAATGGAAAATGGAAACAAAAGTGTAAAAATAGTACTTTTACCTCTTGTGAAAGGCCTTTGTTCAAGCCTGTGATGGGCAAAATCCTTTGCAAGTTGAAAACAGTACTCCACTTTCTGATCCAAAATCATAAGGAAATCAAGAACCATGTTAAACTTGTTGAAAGCAGAACCATGTGGCCATCAAATGCTAGAATTTGTTTAATTAGACATACCAACTTGAAGATATTCCACAAGCATTAGTAGCCATGTCTTTATCAAATATGCATGATCTACAATGGATTCTTGATACTGGAGTGAGTTCTCACATGACTAACAATACAAGTCAATACAAGTATTCTTTAGTCTTTATAGCCATACAATTGTAACGATAATATTCTTATTTGATATGGAAAGAGTTTGCAAATTTCTCATATAAGAAATACTAAAGCCCCTACTAAATTTGTTTCATTAGAGTTAAAAAAATGTTTTACTTGTACCTAAGATTGCTAAAAAATTGTTATTTGTTGGACAATTAAATAATGAACAATAATGCATTTTCAATTTTGAATCTAAGGATTTTGTGATAAAGGATCAAATGATTGAGAAGGTTTTAGCAAAGGGATCTGGAGATGGCAGCCTATATACACTTCAATGGGACTACAAAAGAGCAATGTTTTCAACCAGATATCGTAAAACATCGGAAGATATCTGGTATCAAAGACTTGGGTATCCACAACCACAAGTTGTTTCTTTTCTTAGCAAAAATAACCTTATTTTTGTAGATGGTTGGAAGAAGAAACATTTTATATGTTCCAGTTGTGAGATGGGTAAGAGTCACAATTTACCTTTTCTACTTGAAATTGAAAGAGAGATTAATCCATTTTATAAAATCCCTTGTGGTTTGTGGGTACCCTTACCAATAGCTTCAACTCAAGGTTTTAAGTATTATGTGTCATTTGTGGTTGATAGTACTACATATACATGGTTGTTTCCATTAAAATACAAGTTTGATATTTTGGATTGCTTCGTAAAATTTAGAGATGATTAATAACTTGTATAATGCTCACATCAAAAAAATTCAATGTGATGAAGGAGGAGAATTTAAGGATTTTCAGTTTTTAAAATTCTTGGATGACTATGGGATTATACAACAAATATTATGTAAAAAAAAACCCTAGAACAAAACTATAACACCCCATAACCAAATTAGGTAAGCTTAGGAGAACTTGGACCAGACATTATGGGTCTAAATTGAACCCTTGGTATTTGTGAGCAAGAGGGCCACTCTCAAGGCTCAAGAAACCTAGACATGACTTAGATTGGACTGGAAGAACCTTGGGCCAATTGGGTTAGACTTTGGAAACCCAAACTAGAGAAATACCAAAAATTCAAAAAAAAAAAAAAAAAATTCCTAGGCATGACTGATCACAAGATCTCTGACCAATCACAAGTGTGACTGATCATAGATCTCATGACCGGTCATGAGGCTTGACCAATCATAGTCAAGAGTCAACCCTTGGAAGTTTTTGTGACTGATCACAAATTCCCTTGACTAGTCACAAGTGTGACCAATCACACATCTCTAGTCATAACTGATATTTCAATAAAGATTGTGGACACATACGAAATGATGTGTTATGACTTGATTTGACCTCCACACAAGTTGGATCTCATTTTAGATGAATTCAAAACCCTGTTAGACCTCATCAAGGTCCATTATACCATTTAAAAGACAAAGGAAAAGTGAGAGAAAAGTGAGAGGCTTGGGAGAAGGGAGAGGTGATTCATCTTTTTCAAGTGTTGGTAAGTTGCTAGAACCTAGATCTAGCCTAAACTAGGTGTGATTTACTATTTCTTACCTTGGTTTATAGTTTCTAACCATGGAATGTCTTGTCTACTCATAGAAGAAAGAAGGATTCACAAAGACAAATGAGTTTTGGGAAAGGATTCCTTGAAGCATTGAAGGTTGGAACTATTGATGAGTGGATATGTATTTTATGCTCACTTTTCATTTCTTAGGATCATAAAAGTATAATTTTCATTTTATGTTTTAATGATATGTGGCTTGGTTGATGGATTTACATCTATTCCTCTTGATAATGTTGATTTCATTGAGTTAGATTATAATTCCTTTGGTTTGAGTATGCTAGGAAGGTTTTACTACTCTATTTTCATGAGTTCTTATATTATGAAGCTATTTACATGATGTTAGTATCTTGTTAAGTGAGTTTGACGACCTTTACTTTATTTGGGAAGATTTTAGAGAGTGATTCATATTAATTAGATGGTTTAGGGGGTTCAATATTGAATCTCTTGGTTCATCTTTTGATTTCCCTTTGAAATCTCTATTTTCTTGCACTTTACCTATTTTTTGAATTGTCATATGATTAGTTCTCTACGATTTAAATGTTTCTTGGATACCTTTGAACTCTTTGGATGAACCTCTTACTCACTTTAATGGATTCCCTTTACTTTATGTTAATTTATGTTGATTTATGTAATTCCATTGATTCTCATGTTAAAATCTTAGAATTCATGTGAATTACATTAGACTTTATATCCATGAAAAATTTTTAGTGGCATAAGCATGTTACTCTCTAGCATAATTTACTTTGGTGTTTTCATAGAAAATCTTACTTAGACTTCTATGTGGATATTTTGAAGCATTTAAGCTACTTGGTCTCTTTATGATGAAAGACATTTGGCATGAAAATGTTTTACTTCAATGAGCATCCTATGTTTCCTTAGAAATTGGTCAAGCATTTTCATTTTCATATTGGTATTTAGCCATTGACATGTGTTTTACTTATTTGGTTTTAGAATCTTTATGAAATGGGACATATGGATATTTTCAAATGGCTTATTTATGTAGTAGTTACTTTTTTTTACATAAGCATGGTTTTCACAGTTAGATTTGGACATTTGGATTTGATATAATATCCCTATGTGTGAACATGCCCTTTTGGGTCTGGAGACCCTTAAGTGGGTTGGTCCTTATTACCCTTAGGTACCTTACTACAGAGTTACATCAATAGGCGAAGAGACACTAGTTTCTTGGAAATTTATTATATATATGGTCTTTATGACCCTGGAGACCCTTATATGGGTTGCCCTTCTTGGGCTGGGAAACCCTTGGTGGGTTGGCCTTTATTGGCCCCAAGTACTCAATCGCTAGGTTAATAGG
>JAOXJP010229029.1:0-11018 GCA_025762735.1 Platanus orientalis | reverse complement strand
TTCTATGAAATATTCTTCTTTTTAATTTCTATATTAAAATATATAATTTATATATCATTAATTACTAATTTAATAACATTTTCTTAAATATTCTTTTATCTTTTCCTAAACTTCTCTACATGTTTATCTTTTTTCTTATTATTTTTCTGAAAAAATTTGTCATTACGCATCATTTAATACAATTTTGATTAGAGGTGTGCATGCGCTTAGGCTAGCATAAACCTGAGTTAACCCAACCCAAAATTTGGCCCAAAAAAGCTTGGTATGAGCTAAGACCTAAATTTTCCAAAAAAAATAATAATTAAACCAATGAGATAGCAGAGAGTTATACCAATGGGATGAATTTGATTATCTTATTAGACTAATACTTTGAAAGTAATATGTTAAACAATATATATATATCACTGAAGATTGCAATGGCAACATGTAGAGTTTGAAGTAATAGCTTGCACAAACATCAGATTTTATTAAGAGTTGTGACCATAATTCACGGACAATACTTTTATTAAGAACTCTGACCATAGCTTGCATAAACATCATATTTATCTTATTATTATTTATATAGATAAATATTTTTATTTTTTAAAATTAAACAATTATAATCTCATAATATAATTTGTATTTTTTAGTTTTTATTATCAACAAATTATCACCTTGACAAAATGCATGTAAATATAGTTTTTTTTTTAAATATTAATATTGTTTGTGTGAATTCGCCCTGGGTCACGGCTAGTCCGCTTTAAGCAATGAAAGCAAATGTCCTATCCAAGTCAGTAGGGACGTTTGTTGGTCGTCAAAAAAAATTTTACCTTGTCATCGGGTCAACCCATGTGGATCTTCGGTTTGGGCTATCAAAAGGATAGGTTCAGTTATGCCTCCAAACCAAGGACTTTTGCAACAAAACAATAACACTTTAGTTGATAAAAGATAGAACTTTCATTAACTAGAACATAGCACAATATGAATCAAAGAAGTACCTCTAGATAGATTCCTGCAACCCTTCTCCTGAACTCAAGGGAAGACTTCGTTGAATCTGACTTAAGATACAATCAATTTACCTGATACAGGACTTTGAGATAGACTACTGATTAAACCTAGGCTAACTTCTACAACTATGATAAAGATAGATAATTTGATATGTGTTTGATTGTATTTTTCTTCCATCGTCATCTTCCCTATTTATAACATCTCTTCAATGGCATTATCATCGTCATGTTTGCCTCTAACCATTTTTCAGTTTAGATCGTGGGTATTCCACTCATTGTCTGGTTCAAGCCGCGGGTTTCCGACTTATTGGTTGGTTCACTCATGATTGTTATGTGGGATAGTTGTCGTGTGCTACTGCACTCTTGTCTCTCCATCTTCCACTTGATGTGTTATACTCGATAATCGTCCGCTAAATCATTACTCCTTGCCACATGTTTATCATTGACTGGCAAATTTCAAATTGTGGTCTAACAAATGCCCCACACACCTGTTTGATTTAAATCCTAACCAGACACATGTTACTTCCCTTATATCAGATTTATGTATCTAAACTATATTGATTACCCTTAATGGCTCGCATTTTAAGGACGTAACTAATTTGACTAGGTAATTCCAAACGACACCATTTTCAGGACAAAATATCTTCTAAATTCGATTGGTTTAAAAATTTTCCCAACTTTCAATACTTCTTGAACTGAACATGTGTCAGTTTCTTTGTAAAAAACTGAACCGTCCCCAATATCCTCGATAAACCCTTCTCTTGATAGGTCTATAAATACCCACCTAGAGTTCTAATCCGTGTTCATCCGTCTTCAACATGATCACATCCTCCCCCTTTTGTGACTATGTCATTGAACCTCGATACTCTGGAGTGGTTTCAAACCTTGTTAAATGTTTTAACTTTCTTCCCTGGCCTACGTTGGATACCCAAGTCCGCTTGCTCATAAGAATGCCAGTAGTCAACTTTTCACGCTATGCCCTCGACTTAACCCGTCATCCTACAACAGAAGGATGGGTGTTTCATCTTAGGTATCCTTATTTCAAGGAGTTGTTTGAGCGCATGGTTAGCTGTACAACTCTAGAGTATATCTTAGGTCGTGAAAGGCTGCCTTACGGATTAGGAGACTGCCCCATCAGTAACTTTGGAGATGAAGTTTCCCTCTACCCATAATGTCCCCTGCAGATGGGGATGGGAGCAAAACTGAGGGGAGGCACACTGACTTGAGCCCCTTCCTTTCTTTTCTCCTTCAGCTTGGAGCCTCCACCTTTTGCACTTCTGAGATGACCTTGAGACAAATGGATGCTCCTCATCCAAGTCTTTTTGACCTTTAACGGTGTACTGATTAAACAGTTTCTACTGGAGCCTGCACTCAACCTCTGCTCATCGCCATCGTCAACACTTTATTACGACCATGTATGAGCCATTAGGCTTCGAGAGACAATGCATAACTCAAATACAAGATTTTGACATTGTTCACCTCAAGAAAGGTCTTTATAAATTTAGGACATTTTTGCCCTTGGGCAATGTTTGCCTCAAGAAAGGTCTTTGTAAATTTTAGCATATATATATATATATATATATAATGAAAGTTTTTATTTGGACATTCTGTCCTTGGGCTATTTGTTTTACCTTTAAGATCCACTAGTCTCGAACATTTTGGCACCATAGGGCATTTTTGCCCTTCCATGAGCCATGACACTTGGCTTAAGTTAGCCAATTTATGACTTTTTGTTTCTCGAATTCCCCTTTTTGGCAAGGAAGTTCGTATGACCTACCATCGAACCTTAGTTTGGTATGCTTGAATGGACATATGCCGGTTTCCACTGTTTTGATGTTCTGGCTTGATCTTTCCCACGCGAATGACCATTCTCCCATGCTTCCCATTTCATCACCCCAAAGTGCTCGTGTTTTCCCGGGCCTACCATCTGTCTTATAAATTTGTCTTGCAACATAGCTTGAACCACATTGATTAGTTGTCCTAAGGCTTTCACATGGTGTGCTTCCAGGGTTAGATCTCCCTTAGCTAAGGCTTTTAGCGAAAGGTTCTTTTATGATGAGAAATTCTTCATTTTTATCCCTTTCTAAGATTAGGTTTGTCAAGCCCACATTGCAAGGTCGACATTGCAAATTGTTCATGGTTTTTTCAGCCTCTTGACTAAATAATGGTGTAACTCGATATTTATTCCTTACGTCTCTTGACTCAAGGCCACATTTGCGGTCTTTTCGCAACCAACTTGCTCATGTTCTATGTGTTGCATCAACTTTAATTGGCCTTGAGACTATAATGATTCTTTTCTTTTATGCTAACTGCCCATCCTTAGATTTAGTGGTCGCTCGACATCTCTTGTTGGTTAAGTTGTGACATACACGTGCCAATTCCTAGTCTGACCCTTTTGTTATGACCATCAATTTTAGTCATTGGCTCGAGTCTTAAGGTATACATCTCATCAAGACTCCATCAAATATTTTTAACAAGACTTCAACCTTGTCCTTATAAGGAATCAAGGTTAGACTAATGCATTTATAATTACCAGTAATCTGGTTTATCACCAACTGTGAATCTTTGCAGACTTCGAGGAATCTTGCCCCCCAAGTCTTTTAGTACCTCGAGCCTTTAAATTAGAGCCTCATATTCAACTTGGTTGTTGGTAAATTCACCTTCGAGTTTAAAGCCGAATTCAGTGATTGTCCCTTTCAGAGATTGGATAACTACTTCTGCTCTGGATCCATGGTTAATCTTGGATCCATTGAAGTATAGTCGTCATGGGGTGAGGCTGGCATAATCATCTTTGATCTCTGTCTGAACTGACCGACATGGGTGATCAACCAAGAAATTTGTTAAGGCCTGACCCTTAACATCTGTTTGTGGGACATAAACGAGATGGAATTCGATGAGTGCTAGGATCCACTTCCCTATCCAGCATTTCTATATAGACTGTGATAACATATATTTTATCACATCAGTTTGAGCTATGACATACACAACATGTGCTAGAAAATTATGCCTTAACTTTACTGATGAGAAATACAAAGCTAGACACAATTTCTCTATCATGGGATAGTTACATTCTATTTGCTATAGAATTCAACTTAAATAGAATATTGATTGTTCATGGCCATCCTCATTGTCTTCGACCAACAAACTTGCAATCGAGTCCTCAGTAGCCGAGATATATAATTTCAAGGGTCTGTCTCTTCTAGGTTGCGTCAATACATACGGCCTTAACAAGTACTCTTTAAATGTTTAGAAGGCTTGTTGGTGCTCTTCTTTTCATTGAAATTCTTTATTCCCTTTCCTCTGAAGTAGAGGTGAGAATACTCTCATTTTTCCTACCACATTCAAGATGAAACATCTCAGAAAATTAATTTGTCTAAGTAACCTTTGCAACGCCTTTGTAAAAGATGGTTTAGCTTAAATGGTTGCCCTGACTTTGTTTTGATCTATCTCGATTCCCCAGCTATGCACCAATAAACCAAGAAAATTACCTATGTTTATGTTGGAGGCACATTTTAAAGGGTTCATCTTTAGTCAATGTTTTCTCATTCTGACGGATCCCTTGTCTAAATTATGTAAATGATTGTCAAAGTTTTGGGACTTCACGACAATGCCATTGATGTATACCTCCATAAATTTCCCTATCATATCATGGAACAAGTAATTCATGGTTCGTTGGTAGGTGGTTACAACATTTTTCAAGCCAAAAGACATGATTACCCATTCAAAAGTCCCTTTTGAACCAGGACATCGAAAGGTTGTTTTATGCCTGTCTTTTCAACTATAAATATTTGGTTATAAGCAAAGTGTCCATCCATAAAGGACAGTATTTTGTGCCTAGCTACTTCGTTGACTAACAAGTCAGTTATAGGCAATGGGTATTCATCTTTTGGAGTTACTGCATTAAGATTTTTGAAATCTATGCAAATTCTCAATTTTCCATTCTTCTTCACTACTAGTACTACATTTGATAACCATTACACATACCTGACAGGGAAAATGAAGTTAGTGTCAAGTAGCCTCTTGATCTCCTATTTGACCTTTAATACAACTTCATTAGTCATTCATTGAGGTGGTTGCTGAAATGGTACGTATCCTTCCTTTATCGGTAGTCAATGCTCAACCAATTTTCTATCCAAGCCAAACATCTTTGAATATTCCCAGGCAAAACAGTTCTTGTATTGTTTGAGGACCATCTTCATCCTCTAAAACTTCAATGGTTCAAGCCTTGCACTAACATATGTAATCCACGGGGTTTTTGTTGAGTTTACTTCTCTTAGGTCATCCTAGACTTCAGTCTTCAAATCATCCAGATTAGTTGGGGCCATACTCAAGTCCTTGACTTCTATGGCCTCGAGCTCATAGGAACTTTTGGACGTGATTCACTCAACGAGGTACATCTTGATTTTCCTTTCTGTCAAATATCTCGATAGCCTTTTCATGGCCATTTGGATGGCCTTTTCTCTTGCTATAGTCGAATCAGTCATCAACTTCATTTTCATCATACAGGCTTGGCTTCTCTAGCCCTTCAAATAGGCTAGGCTTGGTTAGCTCTCTGCATAAGTCTATGAACTCTTCTTTTATGAGGGAAGAATCTTCTCGAGTCTTATGAACAATGAATTATAATTAGAGGAGCTATTGACCATAAAGAAATCAATTATTTGGGTCCTACTTCCTACAATTAGTTCGAGGGGAAGTACTCATCTCGTCCTAGTGGCATTACTAGAAAATCCATAGACAGAAACGTTCATTGGTATCAATTCGTTATCATTCTTTGATAACTTCTTCATCATAGAGACCGGCAGTATATTCACTATTGTTCCATTGTCATCAAAGATCCTACTTACAAGTTGACTTTTTACATGCACTTTTATGTACAATGGCTTTAGATGTTGGGTCATACCTTTGGAAGGTTTATTGAAAGCAAGTTTATATGAAGTTTCATCCTTTACTTCTCATGGTTCGACTTGCTTAGAATTCTCCTCTTCGAGCTCAACATCATCATGCTTTTCAGTAATGATTTCCCAAAGCTCATTATTGGCTTCAGAAACTTGATCTTGTTGAGCTCTAAACTTAATAGGCAAAGTGAGGATCATGTTATAATCGACTATTCTTTCTGAGCATTCACCAAGCGAAGTATTGTCGTATTTTCAGTGTCACCTGAGAGGTCGTTTGTAATAGATTCTAAGGGTGTAAAGGATTTATAAGCAGTCCCTCATCGCAGAAGTCACCAAAATCATCCTCACTAGAAAGGATGTCTGTCAAATCTACCCAAGACAAGTGTTATTGTGGCTAAGCTTTCTTTACTTCTTCTTAGGCCACTAGTGGTGTCTTTTGTGGCTTTCCTTGGTTAGCCTTCTTAAGCTTTAGAGGTTTTCGACCAATAAGCACCTGGGCAATTTATGGCTCCTAACTATCATTGACATTAAGGATATGATAACATCCTCTCTCGAGCTTTTTATATTATTTCTTACCCGATTCGTCATTTAATGATACCTTAACCTGGCTGACCATGAGACAATTTTCAAGTTCCTTGTGATCTTCATTTGCTTGGGGAGACCTTACCACTTGGTCAACATTTGAGGCTTGATCCCCTTGTCTTGCTCTAGTTTGCTATCTAAGCCATCTTCTTTTTTGAGTTCTAGTCATCGATAGGAATTTTGGGTTATACTCATACTTATATGTTGGCATGCTTTGGATGTACGACTTTTGAGTAGGCGAAATTAGTCTCACCCACCTCTCATGATTCACTCGAGGTGGTTTGATCATCTTTGGGTATCGACATTCTTCACTTGGCGGTTT
Source organism: Platanus orientalis (assembly GCA_025762735.1). Classification (NCBI taxonomy): domain Eukaryota; kingdom Viridiplantae; phylum Streptophyta; class Magnoliopsida; order Proteales; family Platanaceae; genus Platanus; species Platanus orientalis. The sequence continues at coordinate 4,233 of JAOXJP010229029.1, read as the reverse complement.
TCTTCCCATCTGTGGTTTGTTTACGCATTGCCCCCTCTCTCTTACCCATTCATTGGGTATCTAATCATTATTATGCAAGGTTGTTACCTTTGCCGTTTATCGAGGGGACTATCTTTTTTCCTTTAGCAGATTTCATTGATTGGGAATCTCCTAGTTCTGTTTTTATGCCGCCGCCATAAGTTGAGCCATAATATGGCCGCATCTTTCACATAGACAAAAATCATCATCATTGACATTACATTTTTCTTCATACTCATTGACCTTCAACTCCCATGTCATGGTCTCAAAAGAGTTGACCTTAGATTTTCCGTTTTCAGCCTTCCCTGAGACCTCTTTTGGTGCTGGGGTCTTTAGTGATAAGCCTCGAGCTACCAAATGGTTTCCTGCAGAAGTAATCACACTTGTAAGTGTCATATCCCTAGGTATTTCCACATTCGACTCTCTATTGTCTGAGGATCAATTTACAGTGATCATATCAACATCCACCAACTTGGGAAAGAGATTTGTATCCACCTCCATAGCCTCAGTCTAGTTCGGGAACCAAAGTAACTTTTTGTTGATTCGTTCTTGAATGACATTTTAAAATACTACATATTTGTTGGTCAAGTGAGTAAATGAATTATGTCATTTACAATAATTCCGCAATCACAACTCGTCATGGTTCGAGACTTTATGTTTCCCAACTAATTTGATTTGCTTAGCCTCAAGTAGCAAATCAAATATTTGATTTGCCCGGTTTAACTCGAAGGAATAACTCTTCACGGCAGTTGCTGGCCTATTCGACTCCTGGGCCTAAGAGTCATTCCTAGTCAAACCATCACATATAAAGGGTCTATTTTCCACAAACTCTATTAAGTTGACCTCATAATTTGCGTCTTGGTAGTAGGTCCCATATGACTCATTGCGCCGTTGGTTTTCTTCCCTAAGGATGCTCTTATATCAAGTGGCCCTTTCTGACAATTCAAACAAGTCAAATAACGTCATTCCTTTGAACTTCTTCCTCAGATCGAAGTTGAGACCATCTTGGGCCAATTTTATGAACTTAACCTTAAGTAAACCACTGAGGTACCTTGATTTGGCTCATTTGCATTGCATCATAAATTGTTTAAGCGTTTCTTCCTGCTAATGTTTTAATTTGGCCAAATCGTTCATCGATACGCTTAGGTCTGCTCGAACAAAATGGGATTAGAATTTGTCTTCCATTTCTTCCCAATAGTGAATCTACTTAGGTGGCAAATTTGTATACCATGTAAAATCTTGTTTCATCAACAAGTTATGGAACAACCTTAGTTTATAGTATCCCTGATTTAAAAATTCTTCTCACTAAGTGGTGAAGAGGTTGATGTATTCCATAGCCATTTTACTATTTTCGCTTAAAAAGGTGGCAAACTCAAGTATCTTGTACCTTTGAGGGAACTCATAGTCCCTATCTATTTGTTTAGAGTAAGGTTTTCTGTAGGTAGGTCGTGTAGTACATTTGAGACCAAGTTCATACAGTTTCTCGAGGACATCAATCACCTGTTCTCAAGTATTCTGGTCATACCCTTGTAGGGCTACGTCATACGGCCACCCTTGGGGCTGATATGCTCTCTGGAATAGCGGAGGTAGCATATTAGGTCCTGCACCCATTCCACCATACTCGTTGGCATCTGAGAAAAGATTACCCCTATAGTTTAGTGGTTCTGTCCTCTTATTAGGCTGAGGATTATATCATGTATACCCTTATCCCAAGTCATTTAGCTCATGGAACAGGTAACCCCAACTTGGAGGAGTTTGCCTTCTGTCGAGTAGAATTCTTGACCCCTCGTGCATGTATACGTTCGTGTTATGACCACATCGACTAACTTTGTACCCTTGCTGGGTATTTTGGTCAGAATAGCCACTTCGACCGTTATGTTGGTTGGGTCCTTTGTTTTGAGGTGCCCATAGCTTATATCAAGGTGCATCCCTTGGCTCGAATATAGGGTTCTTGTGTACCTCAAACCCGTCGGGCATTATTAGTATGTTTGTCTCACCAAGATAACCCATATAACCTTGGGTTCTCTGCGCTGATCCCCCCATTTAAGCCGTGATTGACTCATCGAGAGGTGGTACAAGGAAGCCCTCGACTCGGGGTTCCATTGGGTATCTGAGAGGCCTATCTTGACCCTCGAGCCCCAATGAAGTCTCAAGGACATCTGTTCCATCTATTACTCTTCTACTCCTAGTATTAGGGTTCTGATTAGTTCATATGTTCTCCACGACCGGTTGGAGCACCTTGAGCAAGACATTAGTCAAGATATCTGGCATCATCAGAAAACTTTTCTCTATTCTTTCAAGGAAATCATCGAGCATTCCCTTAAGGTTCTGAGATGGTTCATTTGTCTCATTTTCACTCGAGTTCGTGGGTTGTTTATCTTTTTTGGGTAGCATTTTGTTAATACTCTCACTGTGGTTGTCAATCTGTTGGTCATCAACAAAAAATTTATCTCATCACCGGGTCAACCTGTGTGGATCTCTGATTCGGGTTATCAAAAGGATATGTTCGTTTATACCCCTAGACCAAGGACTTTTGCAATAGAACAATAACACCCAATTTGATAAAAGATAGAACTTTCATTAATTGGAACAAAACATAGTATGAATTGAAGAAGTACCTCTAGATATATTGTCGCAACCCTTCTCCTCAAGTCAAGGGAGGACTTCGTTGAATCTGACTGTAAAATACAATCGATTTGCCTGATACAGAACTTTGAGATAGACTACTGATTAAACCTAGGCTAACTGCTACCACTACTGCTACAACTATGATAAAGATAGATAATTTGATATGTGTTTAATTGGATTTTTCTTCCATCATTGTCTTCCCTATTTATAAGATCTCTTTAATGGCATTATCATTGTCATATTCATCTACAACTATTTTTCGGTTTAGATCGTGGGTATTCCACTCACTGTTTGATTCAAGCCGTGGGTTTCCCATTTAGTGGTTGGTTTACCCATGATTGTTATGTGGGATAGTTATCGTGTGCTGTTGCGCTTTTGTCTCTCCATCTAACCGCTTGACATGTTATACTAGATAATTGTCTGCTAAATCATTACTCCTTGCCACATGTCTATCATTGATTGACAGATTTCAAATTGTAGTCTAACAACGTCATATGGAAAATATTGGGTAGAATGGAAATCAATCCATTTTTGTTGGGAGCACATATGCACTCATGTATTGTGAAAAAACAAAACGGAATGATTTCATGACAACCGAACACAAACGCAAACACAAACACAGGATAAATATTTAATTTTACTGTATATATGAATTATATATATATTGCTATTTGGTTCAACTATAGTAAACTAATTTGTGGAATTGCAAATAATCTTTGAAGTGCTACATATCGATTTTACTTGGTTTCATTCCTCTGCATGGCTATTACTGCTTATTGTTGAGTTATCTCTAACATGGTTGTGACTGTATTGTTGATTTGCTACATAGCTTTCTATCAAGGGTGGATTTTAATTTGTAGGGAACGATCAACTGTAGTAAATTTTTCTGTAGCTTTCTGTAGCATAGCCAAAAAGGATGGGTATTTCATCTTTTAACATGGGTCTTTGTCTTTTTGTGATCTTTTGGTCATGCTACAAAAGGCTACAACAAAATTTGTTGCAGCTGATTATTTGCCGAAATTAGCCTATTGTTTTCTTTTTATTTACTTCTTTGATGGCCTCAATCTGGGCTTTGCAAAGGCTTTCAACTTGCAAGGTGAGGAGGAGGCAGGCTTGGGCTTACCTCAGCCCGGCCCAAGGCCTGAACTTTTATATACATAATGTATATGTGTTACATATAATATACTAATTATAATATAGCTTAGGTAATAAAAATGGTTTTTTACAATAAGTGTTGGCTTCAAGTCCTATTGAAATCAATGATTTTTTAAAAGAAACAACCCTTAGAATTTAAATATATAGTTTTCTATGCTTTTTTAAAACTAGTAAAAATTTGTAGTTCGATTAGTTAAAGCATTAATTATTACATAATAGGTCCATGGTTCAAAATTTCAGCAAAATTTCTCAAAATTTTATTGAAATTTTCCTACTTCAAGGGGCAGTGAAATGAAATACAAGGAGAATACAAAAATTCCAAAATATCTTCGAAAATGTCACAAAAAATATGTTGATATTAGCAAAACATTGATGAAATTTTGGCAAAGTTTCACTGATATCAATACTTTCGACAAGAATTATTATGCATGA
>JAOXJP010229028.1:0-11018 GCA_025762735.1 Platanus orientalis | reverse complement strand
CTTATAGCTGTCTTATAGAATTTTCCCTTTAATTTTAGTGGTATTCGTTTATCACACAACACTCTAGAAGCACCTCTACCATATCACCCTCGTTTCTAAAACACTCTAAGCCTAAAATAATGAAATCATGTATGATAACCAAACCAAACTTTCTCTACAAAATTTTCAGTATTACTTCAATATTTGCGTGCTGCTCTAAATTCAATAGCCCCGGTTCACAAGCATGCTGGCAGAACCGCATGGCCTCAGTAGCCTGTTCTAGATCAACATCTCAGATTAGTTCAATTCTGACACCAATGTTTGTTTTTAACTATCTAGCTTTATAAGCCTTCTTTTCTAATATTTTTGGGTCCTAGTACCAATTGTGAAAAAAATTCTCATGGGTTCTAACACTGCTGATTGGTAAGGTTCAAAATGTTGGTTTTGGTGGAAATGTTGGTCGGGCCAAATAAAGATATGTCAAAAATGTCAGAAAGAAATATTATAAAAATCAGGAAAACTTAGGAAACATATTCTAATTTAAATACAGAAAAAAAAATAAGGGAACAAATAGATTCATTAGAAATGATAGCCTATTTAGAACATTTGTATTATAATATTCTTAATAAGTACACATGCATTTATTAGGATGTTGGTACATAATGGTTGACAAACATATTTTAATCCAATTGGATAAACATAAGGGAACAAATAGAATTTCTTCCTTTTCTTCTTTATTCTCGTCCCCCTCCTTTTATTTTCTTTGGAATTTATCGTTTTTCATATGGTTAACATAACAACACAAGGTCGACATTATGCAATAATACATTATAAAAGGAGAATATTTTTGCTCAACATATCAACATTGTACATCATGTCAGGCTGAAAATCGAAGTTTTATAATGTAGTTAATGTTTTGTTTTGGTATAGGTAATATGTCGTGTTGGTCCTCATAGACAAGGATGTATGTCGGGCGACTTATAAGAAATTTCAAGACATTTGATTGCATGGTGATAGGAGAATTTTCTAGTATTTTCTCTTCATTATTCTTCTCCATATATCAAGAAATTGTGTGAAGTATCACACCCTATTTATGGGCACCTGCTTCATAAAGGAGGGATGACACTCTAACAAACCAATCCATAAATTTTTGTTGGGTTTGACTTAGTAATTGACGTTGTGTCTCCTAGACTCCAATTCATAAAAAGGAAGAAATTTGCACAATATACATTGGTGGTTCTTTTATTGTAACTCTCTCTCTCTCTCTCTCTCTCTCTCTCTCTCTTATCTTGTTCTAATGTAGAGATGTACAAACAGAATATTTCATTAAATTGAATAATCCATAATATTATTCTGTTCAAACTTTGTTGAATTTTTTGGGCTGATCTCTTCCCTCCCAAATTTGATGCAGAATGTTCCCAAGAGACTCAAGTAATTGTCCAAAATTTAAAGTGAGGAAGCAAATAATTCAATAATAGAGTTTAGAACCACACATAAGTAGCCATGAATGTGAAAATAATAAAATAGGGTGTAGTAACTCATAAGGGTATTTCTGTAATAAGACATTATTGCCAAAGGTATTTTAGTATTTTAGTGAGAACTAGCCAAAGTGGGACCCTTTTGGAGTGTTGGACGAAATTCTTTAGAAGGCCTTAATTTTGGCAGCTTTTGTTTTTAGAAAATCAATGTTTTAGTAGTTTTATGTTTATGAGTCTTAGATATCAAGTAGGCTAGTTAGTTTAAGATTTTCTATTTTAGTTCTTGCTATTTTCTTATAGCTTGTTTGGCATCCATCTGTAATGTGATCATTTCATTTTAAATTCTCAAGGCACCTATAGCCATGAGGTGATGGTTCGTAATGTACTCATTCAAATTTATATTGATTTTTTAACTGAAATTAGAAATGAAATCATCTTAGGTTTTTTTGTAAAATGACTTGATTTAAGTTATCAAGTACAATTCGCTGCAAATCTGAATGAGTTCATTTTGAACCATCCCCTTATGTCCACAAATGCCTTGGGAATTTCAAATGAAATGATTTCATTTCAGGTGGCTGCCAAACGAAGCCTTAGTGTTTTGAGCCTATATAAAGGACTGCACATTTTTGTATTGGTAGGGATGGATTATTGAAATCAAGTTTGATTTGTTTGAATTTTATCCTTTCTCCTTTTTCCCCTTTCCCATGGTTTAACCTTGTGGAACTTAGGGTTCATCCCTAGTTTCTATCTTCTTCTTCTTCTCCTCTTCTATTTCTTCTTCCTTTAGTTTCTTTTATCCTTTGTTCTCTCTTCTTCCTTCTTCATTTCTTCTTCTTACCTCTTTTATCTCATTTTTAATCTACATCTAAGATGTTGTCATTAATACCATCAAGGACGCTGAACAAAGATTCTCTACCATTTTATGAAACTCCATTAAAGTACAACGGTAAGGCTTACCGTTAGCGTCCCTGGTGGCACGGGTTCAAGTCACGGAAAGAGCCTCTCCAGAAATGGGGGTAAGGCTGCGTACATCTTGCCCTCCCCAAACCCCGCGTTAGCGGGAGCCTCGTGCACTGGGCTGCCCTTATTTAATTATCCTATGTTGGTCCAAATATTCTAGATTTTGATCTAAATGACAAATGAGATCTCATGGAGCCAAGATTGACTAAACCAAAATAACATTCACTATACAAAAAATGACTTTTAGCTGCATACTTTTAGGCAGTGTATTTTTATGAAAATGCTAAAAACACTACCTAAAGTGAATTATATACAACGTTTTCTATAGAAAATGTTGTTAAAATGGGAAAAAGGAATAGACAATACTTCTAAAATGCTGTATAAACTTATATATAAAACGCTTTTTGAAAACACAATATATTCTAGATTTATACAGCGTCTATGAAACAATGAATAAAGAAGTCATAATCCTCTATCAAGCTGAGCACAAAAACATCATAGACAGCGTTTTTGTCTTTATAGAAGTTTAGCCAGTATTTAAAAAATGTTGTTTAAATTTTTAGCTAGCAGCATTTTGAAAACGCTAACTAAAGCCGAAGTATATAAAACGTGTTTTCGCTCCCTCCTTTTTTCCCTTGAGTTTTTTCTCTCCTCTCTTCCCCATTTTCCCTCTTCCTCTCCCCCGTTTTCACTAAAAAACCCATCTCGCTCACTGGAATATTCACAAGCAATGCCTCTTTTCTTTTTCATTAGTTCTCTTTTGTTGTTCGTTGGAATTTGGTGTCACCGATTCGTAGTTGTCGTTGCTCTTGTCACTGGCAACCGACAACCTGTAACTGGTAAGTTAAATTTAATAGGGTTGTGATTTAATGAAGTTATGTACCTTCATTCTGTTAATAATTTGTATGATCTCTTTATTTTATTTTCATTTTTTTGTTTTTTTTCCTTTTAATTGTCTATCGAATATGATGCAAAATCTGCCAACCTGATCCCTAATCCAAGAACTCAATTTCTGAATTAGGGTCAAGCTGACTTTTCTTCTCAATTTTCTAGGGTTTCTCTTCCTTCCTCGACTGGTTTCTCTACAACTAAGTTTGACCTCCCTGGACTTTAATCCTTCCTCCTTTCATTTGAGTTTTTTTTTTATTTGTTAGGGCTTTTATATCCTTTTTCATCTCCAGATTTTTTTCATTTTTAATCAAAGGATTTAGCTTCCCCTGTTTCAGGCTCGTTATTGTTTTCTAATTTAGAGGTCAGAATTTTAAAAAATTGTAGTTCTTCTATTTCCTGTTGTTTTAAAAACAATAATTGATAATTATATGTTTTCATCTATTCTTTCCTCTTTTTCAGGTTATCTTTTTTTATTGTTATTTGTTCTTATCTGCTTTAACTTCGATAATTTTGTGATTAGTAGAAACTTCATTTTAATTCTACTGCTTTATCGACCTGCAAAGTTGATCTCTTGTTCTCTTTATTTTATGTGTTTTCTTATTCAATTTGGTAGATAATGGAGGAGTTAAGAGTACAAGGGGTTATGAAATTGATACTTGAAATCGTTTTGAGAAATAAATGGAGCTTAAGGGGACCTTTGTCCCTCAGCTTCGAGTTCCACTCCCTCAAATAACCTGGTTGCTTGTCAAAAGGACACATTACTATATCCTCATTTTTTGTGGGTAAGACAACATTTTCCTATAGGTGGCTCACAAGCAGCATGGTGAATTTCATTAGGGGAATTCTACCTTGAAGATCTTTTTCTATTGAAGAATCAATGATTTTCATGATTCTAACTGTACATGAGTTGCATTTTTTTCCTTGGCTGTTTCTACTTTATGAGATTAATGATGTTTATGATAGAAAACCTAGAGTGCGAGATGCTCCTCAAGATATTTTCGTAGTGAAAATTTGAACTTTTTTATGATAGAATATTGAAATTGTTTTAAATTTTTTCAGTTTTTTCCCATTTTAGATGCATAAAATGTTGTATATTTATTTCTATGTGCTTGAAATCATATTTTTTTCTTTGTTTTTGGAGCTCAATTCACCCTGCGTAGTTGCTTGGTTTCTTTGGATTGTGATGGAAGCAAATGCATCTGGTTACATTCTTGGAAAATGTAATTTGTACAATATTAAGTGACAAAAATAGATTAATATTTTAAGCTTTACATTTTCATTGTTGTTGGATCTTAATTTGTGCTAGAGAAATCTAGAACCAACCCCTTTATTTTTAACTTCTTAAGCTTGGAGTTCATATCTCTAGACAATTGTGAGGAAATTGGAAATTCTAGCTTGGAGTTCATTTTGAATGAAAACTTCAAAAATTTTTACTTTTTTTTGTTTTTTTGTTTTAATTCTAGTTGGCTAGGTTTTTGTGATTATGGGAATTCATGATTTTTGTAAGTGAAATTGTATATATAGAAGCAAGAAATTTGGGGATAAGTGTTTCTTCCTATATATGTTTAGACTAGATTTGTTAGATGATTCTGGATTCTTTATGAAATACTCTCCAAGGGCAAATGTGGGATTAAAATGTGAAAGCTATGAACATTATCACTTCTCAAAAATAGAAGTTCTCAAAATTTGTTCTTTCACAATTTAAAAGTATTTATCTAATACAAAAATTTTCAACAGCCATAGGATTTTCCTGTAAAGGTTGTTGATTTTAATTTACACTGTCCATTAGTTAAATCATAGCTAGAACTTTTTGTATTTAGGTCTTCTTGCTTCCACTCTGGTCAACTAAGTTGGACACTTTGATGATCTACTTGAATTCACTTGCAAAAAGCCATACAGATTTAGAGAGTATAATTGTACAAGAATATAATTCTCCTATCAAGGAAAGGAAGAAACCATAGTTGAGTTTATATACTTATTGCCATCAAATCACCTATTTTTATAACTTGCCAAACTTAATGAATGAAATCACCATGAATTTTAATGATCTTAATCAAATCCAATTAGAATGAATGGGATAAAAAAAGTTCTTTCCTCTTAAGATGAAAAAAAGAAAGAAAGAGAAAGAAACAAATCAAGTAACATCATTTAAATCAAATACGAAACAAGATTTTACCTTCAAAGGTAATCTTTACTCAGTGAAATGTCTAAAAGCCAAATCCCATCTCAATTGGGGCTAGAAGAAGGGGTTCTAGAAAAAAATGGTTTGATCTTAACTCTATAGTAAATATGATAAGTTCTCAAAACTCCACGCTAATAGCTCTTATGGGAGGTTGAATTTTCTGTAATTAGATTTGGCTTTAACTTTTCAATATCATCTTTCTAAAATCTAAACAAGCATAAATTTGCCAACTATAAGTGTTACACTTTATGTGCTAATTTATGTATGATGACTTAAAGATCTTGGTACTAGTAAGTATGTGAACAAACTGACATAGGATTTCCTGACATGATATAGATAAGTTAAATCTCCAACGTTCATTTCCTCAACTCACAATAAGGAGAATCATAAAGAAAAATAAAGGAGGTGCTAGTGAAACAATGTAATGATATATGGTAACTTCCCCAATGTGATTACAATGTAGAAAAGAAACCCTAATATCTACCTTTTCTAACTGGTGAGTAAGAATATAATATATGCATAAAGCATCGCCACCTTGGACTAATGATTTTAACCTTAGACCTGTATGAGAATCGGTCTTTGACTTCCGTACATCTGATCACCACCTTGGACAAATTATTTGTTGGCATTGAAGTGTATTTCCTTGTGAGATAAAATTCTTTTCAACAGCTTTTTTGTTCAACTTGTGATGAGTACCGTTTGTCATGGGACAATTCTTGAATTGTCCACATCTGGATAGTTTGTGAATGCATATATAATTCATATTTTCACCAGTGGATCTTGCTATTTTCCACTATTAAAAAAATTGGGTAGCATCTCTTCTTGTTCTTTGGGTACATAATCATATGTGGTGCCATTTACTATTGGTTATAATGTCAACAATATGCGCTCACCTAGTATGGTTCATGTACTTGAAGAATTGGGGGGAGATGCTGCCAAAACTTTTAATAGTGTGGAATAAAATAGTGGAGCTATTGATGCAATATGGATTAAGCATTCCCAAATGGGATAGGAACCTCTCACCAATTATAGAGAAGTTTACGAATGCATATATATGCATAATCAAACAATGTTTTATATATAAGAGATTGATGTTTCCACTTACAGGGGAATTTTGGTACAAAAGTAATGTATCATGCGAGTTGCTCACGATGGACAAGGAATGGGTGTCTTTTTCTAGACTATCAAGTGAATATAGAAAAGGAGTACAAGACTTCCTAAATAGGGCTAAAGTAGATGTGGGGGATCAGGAAGAGATCTTGTGCCCTTATGTGAGGTGTGAAAATCGAATAAATCGAAAGTTTGAAATTGTTGAAGAACACTTAGTAATTAAGGGGATGGATCCTACTTACACTACCTGGGTTTTACGCATCGTGAAGACATTGATAGGTATGACACATATACGATGTATGGAGATATATTTGTTCAGGAAGAGGATTTGTCACAACCGACTAATGGAGAAGGGGAGTTGGAGTTCACACACTAGTTGGAATATGCAGAAACTCCTTTATACCCAAGTTATGCAAAGTCTACAAGGCTGCCAAGAATCGTAGCCTTATATAAGCATAAAACCACACATGATTTATCTTATAAGGGTTTCAACGAACTATTGGAGATAGTTCGTGACATGCTACCACATCCTAACACGCTTCCCGACTCAATGTATTCAACAAAGAAGCTACTCAAGACATTTGACCTAGGGTACGAGAAGATTCATGCTTGTGTGAATGATTGTTATTTATTTAAGAAGGATCTGAAGTCCTTAGATACATGTCCGAGATGTGGTGCCTCTAGGTGGAAAGTGAACTAATCCACAAAAAAATCAAAGATCAAGTTCTTGCTAAGGTATTACATTATTTTTTGACTATTCCCAGATTGAAGAGGATGTTTATCCCACCAAAAAAATTAGAGCAAATCACCTAGCATTCTACTTACAAGAGTCAGGATGGAAAGTTGAGACATCTGGTTGACTTGGTGGCATGGATGGTAATAAATAACAAGTGGCCCAATTTTACATCTGACACATAGAACATTAGGCTTGGCCTTGTAGCGGATGGGTTCAACCCATTTTCAGATCTTAGCACTAGATATAGTTGTTGGTCAGTTATTTTGGTTACATATAACTTGCCTCCATGGTTGTGTATGACAAAGGATAATTTGATGTTGACATTATTAATCCCAGGGCCAAAGCAATCGGAGAATGACATTGATGTGTACTTAGAGCCACTGGTAAAAGATTTGAAACAATTGTGGAACAATGGCATTGAGACTTACGATGCATTCAATAAGTCCACATTTAGTCTAAGGGTCATTTTAATGTGGACAATGAATGATTTCCCAACATATGGAAACCTTTCCAACTATAGCACGGAGGGAAAAGTCGCATGCCCTACATGTAGTACTGGTTGAAATTTAGTAAAAAGTTTGCATACACAAGCACTAAGAGGTTTCTTCCATCTAACCACCTGTTTCAGACAAAAAAAAGATGGTTCGATGGTAGCCATGAAACTCAAAGAGGATCGAAAGGAATGACTAGTCTTGAAGTTTTAAATGTAGTCAAGAATGTCGAGAATGATTGGGGAAAGGGTCATAAGAAGCGCAAGAAGAAAAATACAGATGCTACCCAACCATGGAAGAAGAAGTCAATCTTTTTCAGCTTACCATACTAGCAGGCATTACCGGTGCGTCATAACTTGGATGTAATGCACATTAAAAAGAACGTTTGCGAGAGCATTCTTGGTACATTATTGGATGTCAAAGGAAAATCAAAGGATGGGTTGAACTCTCATAAAGACATAGAAGACATGGCCATCAGGTCTGGTTTGCATCCAGTTGATAAAGGGGACAAATTTTATTTGCCTGCAGCGCCCCACACACTATTAAGGATCAAGAAGCAGGTTCTTTGTTCTAGGTTACGGAATTTGAAGTTATTGGATGGTTACATCTCTAACATTAGGAATTGCATATCAATGGAAGATTGCAAAATATTAGGTTTGAAGTCACACGATTGTCACATCCTAATGCAACAATTGTTGCTAGTAGCACTCAGGAGACTTCTGCCTGCTGGACCAAGAAATGCAATAAATTCACTGTGTGCATTTTTTCATGATTTGTACAAATGGGTTATCGAAAGAAATGCAATGGAGCAACTTGATTTTGACATTGCTAAGACCCTGTGCATGTTTGAAAGGTTTTTTCTGCCATCTTTCTTCGACATCATGTTTCACCTGTCTATCCACCTAAGACGTGAAGCTCGTTTATGTGGCCAAGTGCAACATCAGTGGATGTACCCATTTAAAAGGTGAGACACTACCTAATTAACATGTTTGACAATATTTTTTGGTTTTTGTATTGTTTATTTAATTAATTTATAATATTTCAGGTTCATAAAGGTACTCAAGGGTTACGTCAGGAATCGTGCATGTCCCGAGGGTTGTATAGCTGAATGCTACCTTGCCGAAGAATGTGTGCATTTCTGCAGTGTGTATATAAAACAAGCAATTGAAATTGGTGCACAACATGGATGCAATGAAGACTTTGTAAGTGAAACAATCCTCAAAGGAGATCCAATATCAAGTGGGAAATCAATTACGGTGCCCAACGACTTGTTAGAGATTATTCATCGTCTGGTGTTGTTTAATAGTGTCGAGGTCCAGCCTTTTTTTGAGTAAGTCCCTTGTACGTATGTTTTTTGTTTTCACCGTCTGGTTATTCGTCTCATAAACTTAATAATAAATTATCTTTCTAAAATGCATATAGAGGACCTTAGGTGTTCAGACCAGTGTCTCAAAAGAAATGAAACTTTGCTATTGAATAAACATATGGAAACTTTCCCACAATGGCTTGCAGAGAAGATCCGTTTGAGTAGGGACAATATGACAGATTCATTAAAATGGCTTTCACAAGGGCCTAGACCACAAGCAATGTCATATACAGGCTACATCATTAATGGACATCGATTCCACACATGAGATGTTGAGAAGTTCACACAAAACAGTGGTGTTACACTTGATGCGGATTTTGCCTGCCGATTAAGTGAAAGGGATATTAGCCAAGTAGTTGGCAAGGTCTCTTACTATGGTGTCATAAAAGACATCATCTTATTAGACTATTACATGTTTTGAATCCCTATATTTAAATGTGATTAGGTTAACATTAGGACAAGTGTAAAAGTAGAGGATGGATTTACCCTTGTGAACCTCCACCAAGGATAAAGCCAATTCGAAAAGGATCTCTTCATTCGGGCATCACAAGCCAAGCAAGTGTTTTACTCTAAGGGAGAGTGAGATGTATAATTGGTTTGTTGTACTAAAGGCACCACCAAGAGGTTTCCATGACCTGGGGTCTTATGATGAGGCTGCTTATGTACCTTCAACCACATTAGATGCATTTAGAGTTGACTTGAGTCATAGTGATGATGACGATGATGATCATGCTTATTTAAGGACGGATTGCGAGGGTGTAGAAGTGTCATCCACATAAAAGGTCTCATTCTTGGTATGTTTGTTAATGTTCTTTTCCCTTCATTAGATAAACATTTGCAAAAGTTAAATTTTTTCTTTAAAATGTTTAGTTGCTTATCAATAATGTCATGCATTAGATGTTCTCTATATGTAGTTCTTATGAGTGGATGCTTATCATTAATGTCTATTGTAATGTGCTAAATTTTTATTTTTATTCTCAATTATTTAGGTATTATCACTCGTGTAGCTTGCTTGGCATTGTGTTGGATCCACATCGACGTCGTTCAGTTGAGGTAAGTATTTATATTGATAGTTTTTTCTATTTTTATTGAAATTATTATTTTTTCTAACCATTTAATACATGTGTTTTGTTTCTTTCATGTACTTTACAGAGCTCTAAACAGGGAGAGAAGAGGGGTAGGACAAATGAGCAAGTTATCTATGTTGCTTCTCTAGGACGGGACAATGAGGGGGTGCATATTTCATTATCCTCAAGATCTATGCCCACACCTAGATCAGGGGACCTGAGGGAGTCTAGTGAGGCCCCTCCCCAGAAAGACAAGAAGAAGAGGGGCCCCACCAGACTTATAGTTAATGACAGTCCCTCACTACAGCGCATTCCATTGCAATGGAATGATGGGGGCCAAGTAGTAGGGGGAACTCCGACAGATTATCCTCCTAGTTAGGGGTCCTCACACGAGAGAGGATCCCCTTGACTATGGATACTTGGTCCCACGTCCTGCAGCATCTAAAGGACAACATATGGGACTATGTTCAGGTATAAAATATATATACGTGTTTTTTATATCTCATATATATTTTCTTTTTATTTTTACTAACATCTAATCTATTCTTAAATGTGTAGAAAAAATGGGATCTGGATGAGAGCAAGAAAGCTTATTTGATGTCGATGATGGGGAAACAGTATCGGACCCACAAAGTAAGAATTTATAAAAAAATCAAAGAAGCCACCGATGGTGTTGACCCCGAGGAGGTGGTAGCTAGTCTACGGCCACACTCTACTACTCCTTCTCAGTGGGAGGAGTTCGTCAGATCACGTGGGTC